>JAMKQA010008555.1:0-10773 GCA_024699735.1 Posidonia australis | reverse complement strand
AAAAATCAACCATATGTAATATCTCAAGCCACAAGTTGAGAAATATCATGACATTTCTCCTCTCTTTTTTTTGTCTTGCCAAACTTTTATTAATGCGAACCATGATATAAAACACTGCAATCAACAATAATAATAATAACAAATATTACATTCCATACTATATGAAATAATAAGAACAATAATTTAAACTTCTTGCTAATGTTGTTTAACATGGAAGCATTTGTAAACTTGATTTGGATGGATATTTAAATAAATTTCATATCACAAAAAATCGTTTCAATTTTGTCTTTCAATTGGTTTCTGCTATTTGTGTATTCCATCCACATTTTTTTGCTGTTGTAACACAAAACAGGAAGCACATTGCAGGCAAGATGGAAATTGATAAATTTAAGCCACAAGAATACTGGACCATTGAAGTTCAGTTCATTTTTTAGTGTTAACATATAAGAATTGAATACTGGACCATTGATAAATTTTGATCCTTCCAGTGGATGCCCCTGTTTTTGAAACATATAAATAAGAATTGAAAAAAAAGAAAAATAGAGGCATACCGGAGGAGGGAGGGCGTCGGAGGAGGGCGTCGGAGGAGGAGGGATGGACGCGGAAGAGGACTATGTGGCGGAAGAGGACTATGTGTCGGACAGACTGAGAGGATGCGGCGGAGGAGGGACATCGTCTGTTGGGAGAAGGTGGAGGGTTTGGGGCGAAAGGGGGCGGAAGGAGGTAGGTCGTCTGGGACAAAGGATTGAAAGGGAGAACGACGATAGAGGACTGAGAGGGACGCGGCGGCGAAGGAGGATTTGGGGCGGGAGGAGGCATTTTCGTTTGGAAGAACGACGACTGAGGAGGAGGGGGACGCGACAGAGGACTATGTGGCGGAGGAAGGACGCCATCTGTTAGGAGCAGGAGGCTGCGGGAGGAGGGACGCCAGGTGGAGGAGGGCAAAAGGTTGCGGGAGGTCGTCTGTTGGGCAGAAGGTTGCGGGAGGGGCAGAAGGTTGCGGGAGCAGGAGGTTGTTTTTCTTTTTTCGCGAGAAGGAATGAGGTTGGAATGGGAATGGGATTCCTTTGGTTTTGAGATGGAATGAAATTCCCATCTTTAATGGAAATTTTATTCCCAAGGGAATGTCATTCCAATCCTTTTTTTTGTACCAAACATTGGAATTTCATTCCAATCTGTTTTTCATTCCATTCCCTTCGATTCCAGCTTTCATTCCAGCGTACCAAACGCACCCTAAATGTGCAAAAATACTAAGGAATGGCTTGGACAAGGACTGTGCAAGGTTGAGTGCGAAAATTGAGATGCATGCACATTGATTGAAGGCACAGGAGCAATTTGATCATTTTAACGGCCTACTGTGATGAATGCACGTATGGGGATGATGCATGGTCTGAGATGTGTCAAAATGTGTACAAAACATCCAAAAAGTGTTATTTGCAAGACAACATGGAAGGAAAAACAATAAAATGATGTAAACGCAATAAATGACAAACATGAGGACTAAAATGCAAAATTCATAAAAGAATGAGAATTTGAATCAAAAATGTATTCATGACTTCTATTATAACATGAAGATGATGGATCAAATGTACATGCGGCACTGAGATATGTGACAATTACACTTGAGTAATTTCTTAAAAACTTAAGGTCTAAAGTGCAAAATTCACACATAAGTGTGAAAGTGATCAAAATGTGAAACTATGATTTTTAAATGGAATCTATGATTAAAATGCAAAGTATGAAATGCAATGAGTGAAAAATATCAAAAATATGCAAGAAAACGTTCAAACCCTAAATGATGGATTTGAAACTAATTTGAGGGTCTAAATGCAAATTTCCTGTGCTCAGGAATTATTTGATGTGAATCTAGGGACTTATATGCAAAATTCCTAGGCCTGAATGTGATAAAAAAAATGGGCTTTTATAATGATCAGTGTAATTATGCAATTTCTCAAGGTTAATATACAGAATTTTTGAGAAGAATTCATTTTTAAAATGCTAAGGGCTTATTGCAAAAGATCAGGACTTAAATGTGATAAAAATTTGATGGTCGATGTGATTTTAAAATCTTTCAGGATTCAGAATACAAATTTCATAGAGAAAACTCATTTTAAAAAATTCCAAGGGCCAAATGCAAATGTTCAGGACTTAAGTGCAAAGAAATCATGACCTCAGGGACCTAAATGTGATAAAACATGCATGAATGCAATAAAGATGAAAAAATTAAAATATGTAGGGGATTAGATGTAAATCTTATAGAGAAAATAAAAGAACTGAAAGTTTCTAAAACTACAAGGACTAAAATATAAAAAAGCAAGACCTAAATTAAATGAAAAAGGACTTAAACGTAATAGAAAAAGGATCTAAATGTAATAACTTAAAACTAAGGGGTCTACGTCAAAAAACCAACCCCTCGAAGATCACCGAAGGACCGTCGATGTTCTCACTCTGGCAAGACCTCGGGCGACGATCCTACAGCGACGCGATGACGACTCTGGAGGCTGGAGGGAGGCACGGCGGGTGTCTCTGGGGGATTGGACAAGGCTAGGGAAGCCTGGGATGCTCCCTCCACCTCGCGCTCTGGCGAGGTGCTCTGTCGACGTCAGGGAAGACAACGGCGAAGTGCTGGTGGTGATGCAACGGCTGGAGCAGTGCGACGATGGCTGGGAGAGCTCCGAGGAGCCACGGCTAGGCTCTCGGAGGCATCGGTGAGGTTTTGGGTGGCCTGAGTTGTTCCCCCCATCCCTTGCGTCGGTGGTAGACATGGCGGCGGTGGGAGCGGAGCCCTAGGGACCGTGGCGACGGCGTGATGGTGCGGAGGGATCCGTGGCGAGGTGGTGAAGCTCCCTGGAGCGACGGTGCGGAGTGGGGCACCCAGAGATCTCTGGTCGATTCTACGACGAAGGTCGACGGCGGTGATCGACGGTTGACGGTGGCCGTTAGTCGTGGACATCGGGGGGACTGTTCTGGAGCGGAGGGAATCCAGGGAGGAGTAGGAAAGAAGAGGAGGAGAAAAGAGAGGCCCACGGGGGCTCGCTTGAGGTCAAGAGGCTTGAGACCTCGCCAACGACAGGAAACCCATCGCCAGAGGAAGGGGCTGACAGTGTACAGGGGACCTCACAGTCGACACCCAAGTCAGGGATGCTAAAGGGATTCTACAGGCGCCTACTGGACTGAGATAGGAGGGAATGAGGGTATACCTGGCTGGCGAGGTTGTCTTCCCCGACGAGACTAGTCGACGACGGTAGGAGCGACGGCGGCTGCTCTGGTTGCGGAAAAGGGCACGAGGAAGAGGTCCAGACGTCCAGTGGATTGCAGGGATCTCTGGGGTGGATAGAGTGCTCGCTCTTGGGGCTCGATTGCGCTGGGAGAGGCTGGAGGCTCTAATGGAAGTCCATCGGCTCAGAGGCTGTCGGCGACGAGGTTTTAAACCCTGGTGAAGCCCTTCCATGCCGTCGATCCCCTCCCGCAAGTGTTGAGCGCCGTAGGAGTGAGCGCGTGGCCAAGGTGGAAGGTTCGAAGATCGCGAGGGTCAAGGATGCCCTCCGGAGTTCTCGGGATTGACCGCTGGAATGGTCGCCGGAGATGGCGATGGCGGGGGTCGCCGACGGTGAAAGCTCGTTGGAATTATTTTTGGATGTTTATAAGGTTTGTGTTTATGGATTAAATGGGTTATTGTGCCTGCGATGAGCTTAGGGTTTTAGGTTTCCTGGTTTTTTTGTTTTTGGGATTTGTTTTTAAGGTTTTTAAATGGATTTTAGGGTTTTGTCTTAAGTTTTTTAATTGGGTTTTGTGATTTAAATTAAGTTTTGATTTTTTTGACTTAGGGTTTAATTAATCAGTTTTTAAATTAGGTTTTTAATTATTTTAGATTTTTTGTTTTATTTTTGTTTTGGGATTTTCATGGATTTTAGGGATTTGCTTTTAGGTTTTTAATTTGGGCTTTGTGATTTAAATTTGATTTTTTGATTTTAGTTTTGAATTAGGGTTTAACTATTTTAAGGTTTTCATGGTTTTAATTATTTTAACTTTAGGGTTTTGGATTTTAATTAGGATTTTGAGTTTAATTAGCATTTTTGTGTTTTAATTAAAGTTTTTGATTTATTTGGGGTTTTTGGATATTAGTTAAGGTTTTGGATTGGGATCTTGAGTTTAATTAGGTTTTTTGTGTTTTAATTAGGGTTTATGGTTTAATTAGGGTTTTAAGTTTAATTAGGGTTTTTGTGTTTTAATTAGGGTTTATGATTTAATTAATTAGGGTTTTGTGTTTTAATTAGGGTTTATGATTTAATTAATTAGGGTTTTGTGTTTTAATTAGGGCTTCTGGGTTAATTAGGGTTCCGAATTTAAATTTAGGGTTTTTGGATTTTAAATTAGGGTTTTTGGTTTAATTAATTGGGATTTTAAATGATTTAAATGGATTTTGACTTTAATTAAGGTTTTCACTTAATTAATTGGATTTTAAGTAGGTTTAAGTGAATTTTACTTAATTTTGACTTGAATTAGGGTTTTCACTTGATTAATTGGATTTTAAATGGTTAAAGTGTGTTTTGTTTGGTTTTAAGTTTAATTAGGTCAGAGTGAACTATTGTGGGCCTGAATGGGCTTGTGTGGGCTTAAGTGGGCTAGGGTTTTTGGTGGTCACAACCAGAGCATCTTCTAGAGGAGTCTGCTGGCAAGTGACTTCAAAATCAAAGTGTCTACAATTATATTGGAGGGGAAGTGTAGAATTTCCTTTATTTATTTAATTTAGGTGCCTAGGCAAGCACCTCAGATCCCCAACTTACCACATTGGCACCTTGATAACCTTGGTTTGAATATAATTCAAAATCTCAAGTAGTTACCTTATGCAATCAGGCCTGTAAAAGACAAATTCAACAATACATGAATCTATTTAGAATATAATTCAACAGCACTCAACTATGACCAGTCAATGTTTTATTTATCTCTATCATACCTGGGAGAAGCTTGTCCCAGCTGAGCATATCCTCAAGTATCTGCTCACACTCATTGGTATCTTTGAGCACACCCTACTCCGTAGCATCTTGGATCATATCATCCCACTTCTTGTCATCCATATTAAAGTACTCATTCTCCATCACATCTTTTCAATGTATGGCCTCGTGTCGTACAGATTCTCAATCTCATCATCCGTCTCATGCAACTCCTTAAAATCCTCTTCGAAATCCTTGTCATCCACATTCTCTAGCGGCCTCATCCTCAACTCTTCCATCAACTCGTCATCCGTATCCTCGTGCTTTCTAGAAAGTTTCCTCCGGAGTATCGCCTCCATGATTACCGGTAGTGCCTCCTCGTCCTTGTCGTGGAGGTATTCCTCAATCAACCTCCTGAATTCTCTTTACACCACAAAGATCGAAACTTTACTCCTCCCTAACTTCCAAAACTAGGAAATAACAACAATGCCACTTATGGTTAGTAGTTATCAACGTTCCTTACGTCTTTGACTAGGGCAACGAGCTTTGCATCCTCGATGGCTAAGGAGGTGTCATTTGTGACATCTGCACCACAAAGATCGGTTTTTTACATCTCCCTCACTTCCAAAACCAGGAAATTACAACAATGGCATCATTTGATTAGTGATTACCAACATTACCAGTGTCGTCGATGGGGGCGACGCATTTAGCGTCCTCGGTGGCTGAAAAGGTGTCATCAGGAGTGGTGGCAGTTGTGGTGGGGTCAAAATATGGAGGAGGAGGAGAAGAGTTTTCGGATGAGAAATGTCTGAAATTGGGGTGGAGATTGGAGATGAATGGTAGGGAAGAAGAGGAGTGAAGTTGGGTTGGTTTGAGATGGGACAGGATAGGATGAAGGCAACAGTTGTAGTGGTGGAGAAGAAGCGAGCTTTTTAGAATAGAGCTCTTATCATGACTGGTGGCAATGGTGGAGATGGGGTTTTCTAGGGTTTTGGAATGACGACGAGGGGACGAGGAGCAAATGGTGAGAGGAAATGGAGGCAATGAAGGAAAAATAGAAATCGTGGTTGGACACAAGAAAAGACCGATTCATACCGTATTTTTCTCAAGAGTGGGGGGAAGACTGATCATATTTTGATGAAGAATATTTTATTTAAAGTAAATTTCTTAATGGCATCCTCAACTATTCCTATTTTTCACTTCAATACTCTCATTTATAAAATCATTCACTTTGATATCCTAAACTATTATCGTTAGTCAATCTAGTACTTCTATTAGGAAACGTTTTCTTTACAAAGAGAAGGATGAAAATACTCCTTAATGTTGAAATATAACACATTTGTCCCTTCTTTTTTTCCCTTCTCTTTCTTCCTTCTCCTTATTCCTTTCCCTTCTTCTTCTTTCTCACTGTAATACCCTAAAGGAGAATCGCCACCTGCCACCCACCTTGCGTCCTGCTCTTCACTCGTAGTCTCAATTCTCTCTCTTCTTGCCTTTTCTTTTCCTTCTTCTTTTCCCTTCTCCTTCTTCAAAATCCTAGAGGAGAGTTGTCACCTGTCACCATGCCCACCTCATTGTTGTTCTCTTCACTTTTGTGTCAGAGATTAAAGCAACCAATCCCCCTTGAAGAAGAAGCTTTTTGTCATTTTTGTTTACTCTCCCCCATAGTGACAGCTTGGATGAGACACAATCTCAATCGACGTTCCATAACTGTTCAAGATTCAAAAGAGGTGGTTGTAGATTTTTTTAGTGGATAGATCCTCTACTAACAAAATGTCGAGTGGAGGTAATTTGGATGTTTCGTGAGCAGGTGGCTAAAATTGAGGTACTGAGAAATGACTAAACTTTTCCCCAAATCTAGGATATGAAGCCTTCTATTATCTTTCATGTTCCATTTTTTACTTTGTTTTTCATGAGATTAAAATGTTTTTTAGTTGGAGTGATATTTGGTTTTGTAATGTACCAATTATATCTACTATTCAATAAAAGGTGATATTTGGTCTTGTTCCTTGTAATTCTTTCATGGATTAAGCTTCGATTGAAAATGAATTGTAAAAGACAAATTGTGAAATTGAATGGTAAGTGATGTTGAATAGTGAAATTCTTAGGAATGCTATGTTGAATAGTGAAGTTGAAGTTATGCTATTGTTACAGGGATGACTGGATGTTAAGTTGAATGCCAATTATTTATGTGACTGAATGCTATTTATGTGACTAAATTGTGATGTAGATAACAAGTGATATGCATAATGATGATGATATCATTCAGATTAAATTCACTTCTTTGTTAGCCATGTTGGTTCTTGCATGTCAGAACTATATTTGACCTTGCCACATTTCTCTAAAAGAGATCTATGGCTACATGGAAGAAGGAAATTGTGTTTTTAAAGCTGCAAACTTCTGTTTCTCCAAATCATATTTACAGTAAAGAAGGCATGTAGTTGGTGGTAACAACATAAACTTCCCAAACATGCAATTGGATTTCATGACTTGACTTTGGAGATTGAAAAGGCAAAAACTATTGATAAAATGTAATGTTTACATGAAATACAAGAAAGAGAAGGATGGTTAAATCACTAGTGGGAGAAGGAAAGTTTAGAGCAATGATAGATTATGTCTAAAAAATTTATTACTAGAAGAGTCTAAATCATGTATAACAAATGCTGCAAAGGGAATCATATGTATTGGTATCATAAGAGGAATCAGACCTTTGCATCAATTCAACATACATCCCAATGGCTGCATCTGCATTTCATAATGGTAAGAGAATCATTATGAAAGACTTCAATTATTGAAAGACCTTTACATTCAGATACTAATATAGTGGTTGCATTCCACTGCATCATTTCAATGGTTGCATCAATATGGTCACTAACATTTAGATACTAATGAAAGACTTCAGAATACAACAGAACTTATATACTAACATCAGAATGGCAACAATATGGAAACTAACATTCAGAATACAACATAATGGCAACAATGTTTAGTCACCACACATTCAGAATACATTCAGACAATGTTCAGTGAAGTTGAAAAATCTGTGTTCAATTAGATAACATTCAGATGTCCAATATTTGGACAAAATTCAATCAATATTCAAATGCCATGGATAGATTCCTAAGTTAAAATATCTTAGACTACAACTTGTGTAGATTGTACTCTCCTTGAGGGCAGTTTTGTTCTTTCTCCAATACCCCTGGGAATCATGAAACTTACATTCTATCTTGGTCAACCACTTACGCTTTGTCCTTTCACAAATACACTCTTCATAGATCTTGATTAGGTAGTTGACACCTATTTTCTTTTTATACTTCTAGTGAGAGGTCCACTTGAACTTGCACTACTACTTTCAGAGGTAATTCTCTTCCATACCTAAGATATTCAAACAATAGTTAGTAAATCATGCAAACAAAATTTCCTATATGTCATCACTATGTTCACTATCAAGAATCATCAACAAAATTTACCTTCTACCATGGCTGAATCGACAAACCATTAGGATGTCCATATGTCCTACTATTGTGTTCAACTGGGTTACATTTCTTATATGTCATCATCATGTTCAGTTTCCTGACTTTGTTAGGAATCTATTTTTCTTCTTAGGATTTGTTCCTCTACTTCTTAGGCTAGCTAGGTTGAACCATACTTCTAGGTGGAATAATACTCTCAAAATTTGTGGAAGGCCACTGTGACATGTCAAGAATAGGATAAACTAGGGGTTCATAAATCTTCTTGCTAGTGTTAGTATGGTAATAATGGCCGACATAGTCTTCAACATTATATTTGATGTAGAAGATTGCAGAAACTACGCATGAAAAGTAAAATTATCAACAAATAGTTTATCCCAAACTAAATAGATGGCAGAAATTAACACAAGTTTAATAAAACTACCTACATGAAAACAAGGAATCCCTGTAAGATCCTACTTATGACATCCACATATTTTACTTTGCAAGTCAACATCAAATGATTGTTGCTCACGTTCAATATCAAACTTAAGGTCTCTAGCAAAGTGAATATCACACTTTTTTATGTCAATTTTGTTTCTCCAATTCATCATGTATCTTAGGACACAACAGCTGGTCTGTGTCCATTCTCCTTCTTTCTTGATTTTTCTTCATTAGAATCTTCCTAAAATGCTCAAACAAGTTAATTATTGGTTTTCCTCTTGACTCCAGGATGACATTATTCCAATTCCCGGAGTTACTATTCTCAATTTAATCACATTTTGATTTTGTACTTAAGACATGCCTAACCCAATAGCAATATGGAATGTTTTCCATATATTTAAAGGCCTCCTCACTTTTAGGATTGATTCTCCTCATTGCTTACATCATTTCTTTAAATTCTTTCTCATTGTAGGCTTCTGCAACAGCCTAAAGTGTATCCTTGTATAACTTACCACTGAACTTCTCTCTAAAATTTGCATGTAAATGCCTCAAACAAAATATGTGGTCTACACCACACAATATGGTGTCAAAAGCCAGACATTGTGATAAGAATTTAGTTATCAATTATTAGAAAAAATAGCATTTCAATTGGCAGGATGAAAAATTAGTATGTCAATTATCAATTATTAGATAAAATAGCATATCAATTATCAGTTATCAATTATCAGTGTGTTACCTTCTACCTTACTGACATGAAAGTCCATCTACATTCTGAAGTCCCTAATGTCTCAACGAGATGTGTTAAGAACCATATCCAATTGTCCGTTATCTCATTCTCAACAACGGTAAAACAAACAAGGAATTATTGATTATTAGCATCTATGGTTATAGCATTAAGTAAAATCCCTTTGTATGAACCAAATAGATGACAACCATCAACTCCTAAAAAAGGCCTATAATGTGTCATTCCCGTCTTTGCTGCATCAAACATACAAACAACCTTTGGAAAAGCGCACCATTATCATGTACGGGGCTTTTAATTTTTAGCAATGCAATTATCCTTGGGTTCTTCAACTCCAGAATGTTACAATAGTTCTAAAGCCTACTATATTGCTCCTTGTGACTACCAACTATTATTACCAATGCTTTCTTCTTAACTTTGTATATCTTGGAATCAGTGGTATTTAAATATAAATCTCTTTGCACACATTTCTTCAAGGATTTCGACTTCCACCATGGTTTATCCCTGATTTTGACATAGCTTGTTTATTTTTCACCTGTCTACTGCATCTATGGTTAGGTTGCACGATTTTAATCTGAATATTGTACTCAGTAAACATCTAAGAAGCATGAACTCTGTAAGCACATTGTGGCTCTTTGCACTTGATTGTAATTCTTTCGTAGTTGTTCTTTGTAAAGTACAAATCACGTCCAAATCTTATATTCACAAGTCTTGCTGCATCTTTAAAATAGTGTGGATACGAGAACTTCATCTCAACCTCAAGATTTAGGTTCACATTAACAAACACTGGGTAGTTATCATCATCATAATTGTTGAATATGACTTGAATTATGATTGTAATTAGGAGCATCTTAATCATTTGGACCTAGTATATATATGCTAGGGTTCCCATTGTTATGACTAACACTCTTTCGTATTCCCAATTACACATAGTGAAGAACGGCCTCTCCATCCGTGGACGTACCCAATTCGGAGAACCACGTAAATCTCTGTCTTGTTTGATTGTGTTTGTTGCTTAGATTTGGTTTGGGAAAATACTTTCTCTTCTCCCCACACACAACAATTGGTATCGGAGCTTGGTTGAAGGAGAAGAAAAGGAGAAGAACCCTAGCCGTCCCAAGCAGCCACCAGTAGCAGCCCGCGCCCCGCTGCCGCCTCCGCGTCTGCACCTGTGCGCGGCCCCAGCAGCGCCCCTCTGCCTCCG
>JAMKQA010008554.1:0-11403 GCA_024699735.1 Posidonia australis | reverse complement strand
TCCTTATCCTTTTGTCTTCCCTTTGGTGTTTTCGAGTCTTGTCTCTTTCTCCGGATTCACCATTTTCGCCGTGACTGTATCGGACCTCCCGGTGTGTTCCCACACACCGGAGTCAGGTTTTGGTGAACCGCGCCCAGGGGTTCCACCGGCATGGTCACAGGTACGTTGTGGCAGTGTAGACACCGTGGTTGCTCCTCGGTGGGCTGCTTGTGGTCAGTGTTGTTTGCTTGGCATCGGACAGTTCGACACACTGTTTGTGCTTATGTTTGTACGGAGTCTTGGTTCAAGAAATCAGGCTCTAAGCCTAGAGAAGGCA
This sequence comes from Posidonia australis, assembly GCA_024699735.1. Lineage (NCBI taxonomy): Eukaryota > Viridiplantae > Streptophyta > Magnoliopsida > Alismatales > Posidoniaceae > Posidonia > Posidonia australis. The sequence continues at coordinate 11,087 of JAMKQA010008554.1, read as the reverse complement.
GTAGCTTTGGCACATGTTGAGGCGTAGTGTTTTGGAAGCGATGGCTCCATTGTTTTGGGAGCAGAGGCTCCGTGGCTTGGTATTGTGTTTGGGTTCAGAGGGGACCATGTTGTGCAGAGCAGAGCTTCTGTAGTTGTGCTTTGGTGTAGTTTTGCGCTTGAAATGGCGACAGTAGCCTTCTCTGGCATGAATAAAGATTCTAAAAGAGCATGCACATGGTTTTAAAAAGGAAAAGAAATGAATGGTTTTAAAGGCATAATTTTGAGATTTTGTGGCCTGCTGGGTTGTGGTAGACGGCCTGGTTTAGTGTTGCGACATCCGGGTGGGATACCAGTGCTTGTGTGCTAGGCGTTGATAAACTGCCCCTTTCGGTTTGGCAGCATTCGGGTGTACTTAGTTACCCTCGGTATAGAATGCTGAGTTGTAGGTGGGGTGTGTGTTGGGTGACCGTTGAGTGGTCACTCACATGTGCTTTGTTTTATGTGTTTTGACAGGTGCAGGATAGTAGCTGTTGGTTGCTAATGCATATAGGAAGAGTCATGCCGCCGCACATCAGGAATCCAATTGAGTGTTAGTCTAGCTTTATTTCTAGTATTTAGTGGTTGTATTTTACTATTGAGAGTACTTATCCTTAGTTGCATTATTAGTGTAATTGTTAGCTAATAACAAAGATAAAAATAATTAAATGAAAATTTGTAGCTAGATTTTGTTGTAGCGACTTGGGGGTCGTTACACTCCGTTTGTGGCCAAGTCACTTCTGATCAAGGTAGCACCAAAAAAGGAAAAAAAGTTTTTAGATTTGTGATTCAGAATTAGATTTAATATAAAATAGAGCTAAGTTTTGGTTTCTGTGTTTTAGCCAAATTCTAGAGAAACGAGACCAGAGTTTAGGACTGGTTCCAGCAAAGATTTGTGTTTTAGATAGATTCAAGAATTTTTTTAGGTTGGACTCTATTCCCAAAGTTGTTTTCGAAAAATACATTCGAATAGTGCATGGGATTTAGAAAAGAAAGAAAAGATTTGAAAAGAGCATGATTTTTCTGATATTTCTTGAAAAGAATTTACCATAATTTTATCCAAAAATTTTATTTGGAGTTTTGATTTTAGTAATAATCCAGAATAGATAAATGCATAGAAAGATTTCCAAAAAAGTTTTAGAAAACCTAGAATTTAACTCATATGTGTTTTCCACCTTTTTTCTTTTTGTGGACGAGTACTGTGTGACTTAGAAGTCACTGACATGTGTTTTTGCTTTGTTTTGTTCTCAGATGCTTAATTTGTGTGCAATTTAACTCGGTGTTCTAAGACAGGAGTGTAATGCTCCGATCCCGAGCACGCTACTAAATCACAATATCATAAGCATAATTACACTAATTACAGAAACATTAAATAACTGTAACTAAGGCTCACCTTCAAGATCTCAATGTGGGCTAGAAGCTCCGACTATTGCACCGGAACTCTGCTGCACATGATCTGCACCTGAAAACCAAACAAAGCACACATGAGTGACATCTAAGTTACCTAGTGCATGCCCCAAACACATAAAACCACAAAATCTCTACAAAACCATTAAAACTCCGCTTTTTAATCTTCAAAGCTTGGTTTTCTTTCAAAAATCCATTTTTCCTTTTAAAACGTCATCCCCTTTTTTGTTTTGTTTGAAATCACTTGGGAATTTGATCCCAAAACCAAACTCTTCTCAAAACCCATCTTTCTTTCTTTTTGAAAATGTTTGGAAATATATTCCAAATCACATTCTTTTTCAGAAACTCACATTTTTCATTTCCTTCAAAAATATTTGGAAATAATTTTCCAAAACATGTCTTTTTCAATACTTGGGATTTCTTCGCAAAATCGAAATCACTTTCAAAACTCACATTTCTGACCACATCCAGCCTAAAACACAATGCCTCGCAGGGCTCAATCCAGAACCTCAAACATTGGCTGGTAACTGGTTAAAACCATAATTCTTATTCCTTTCTAGGATTCTAGGACCATTCATAAGTCCAATCCCAGACTAACCACATTTCTTTTCTTATTCATTTCCACTTTTCTTTACTGTTGTTACCTTGAACTGGGGTAACCAGACACACAAGCAGTAGGTGAGGACATCATTTCCCCTACCTTCCTGCGGGAAATTCCCCATGCGGGATGCCACCGTCCTGGCCAACCAGCCTCAATTCTTTCATGTATGCACAAGGATACGTCTTTGTCTGACGTCCCATTGGTGACCCGAACAACTAGGTACAACGACCCAAGCTCAGCCTACACTGTCGGTGACCTAAACAACTAGGCTCAATAACCTAGGCTCAGCCTACACCGTAACGAGCTCGGTGACCCGAACAACTAGGTACAATGACCCCGACTCAGCCTACACTGTCTCAAGCTCTGAAACCACAGTCGTGTCTGGCAACTGGTTTCATTGGAGCCTCATACTCCCACCACGTTGTCGACACAAACCCCCGTGGTTCTTTAATACATTATTAGTGTTTCATTTTCAAAATTCTTTAAACTTTTCTTTTCAAAACCATTTCCATTTAATTCTTTTCGTTGCGGGAATCTATTTCCCATGCAACACCTGACCTTCCACTGGGGTCCCAACTTAATTCATGAAAAACCATGTGCTTTAAAATCACAATTGGGTCTCATGCCCAAAAGCCACACATAATCAACCATTTTATTCATTTATAGGGTCTAAAACCCAAAACCATGCCTAAATCTACTTATTTGGGTTCCATATTCCTCCATGTCATTTACATGGGGAAAAAACATCATTAACACATGCTTAATGTCCACTTAAAACCTTTTATTTCCATCATTTATGTCCATTAATTCATATAGGCTAGGGGGTGAAATCGACAGACCGAATTCAAATTCAGTATACCAAATACCTTTGGTATACCAAAACCCCCTGTTTCGGTCGACCAAAACTAGGGATCCTGGCACAATCTATCAGGATTTCGGTATGTCGAATGAGTTTAGCTTACCGAATTTCTCGTAGGCAGGGCACACCCCTGTTTTGGTCGATGAAAATCGCCTAAAGTGGGAGCCTCAATCGGACCCACCAAACACACATCACAATTTACCATTAAATCATGGGGTGTAGACCCTTGAGTCTACTTCAAAATCCCATAGACCATTTCTCAATTCATTAACTATGTGATTCATACAAAAATCACAAAGGAAAAAAGCTCAGTTTAACCTACTGTAGCTCACATCCCACAAATCCACCAAAAATCCATCCTAACTGCATGATTTCTACATGTTCATGCTATTTATCACATTTCCATCCATTCTATGATTTTTCTAAGATTTTACATGCATTTTATCTCAATTTTTTACATTTAACATAATCTACTGGGAGCATGTAAACGAGCAAGGAGAAGGGCTGCGTACCTCGAGTGGCACTCCAGTGATCTTCCTCACTCCTCGGTGAGTCTCCTCTCGCCCCAGCGAAGCCTCCTCCATCAGCAAACCTTGTGCACCAAGCTCTCCTCATCTTGCTTGCGCACCTCCCTTCCTCTCTCTCTCTCTCTCGACTGCAGCCCTTCTAGCTTCCCCTCCTTATCCCCTCCTCCCGCATGATGTCGTCCACCCATCACGTCGGAGGAGACGGGGCGGCACAGGCCAGCGTCTCCGGGTGGCATGAGTGGGAAAAGGAGAGAGGAAGAAGACAGGATCGAGTGGCTTGTGATGGGAGAGTAAGAAAGAACAAGAAAAAGAGAAAAGAGAGAAGGATGGGCACGCAAATTGAGGCAACTGTGCCTCCTCAAATTAGACTCCACATTGGTCCTCAATCACAAACAGGTGCACAGAAAGTCAACCACAAGCTCGCACATCCAACAAATAACAGATTATCCATTAATAAATCATTTACACAATATTATAATTAATGACATGGTTTATAAATGAAAATGGATAATCAGGCCTAGATGTCACAAGGAGCCACTAATTGCACACACATAGGTTTTGGGAAAGATTATAGTTTGTTTTCTTTATTAGTACTTTAATCCTAATTTAGTAGCTTAGATCCCATAGCACTCGGTTGGGGACATTTCAGAGTGGCATTAGAGCTCTAGGTCGCACTAAGTACACCGACTTGGTGGTGTTCGAGTTTGTGGTTCTGTAGGACTACACAAGAAAGAGAATTGCACCTGACATTTGTGTTTTGTACTGGCAGTGAGATGTGGAGAGGCTGAGGCTGAGGTAGGACCTTAGCGTCAGGATCTAACATAGAATAGGGCAGGAATACCTAGCGCGATATGAGGTACAAGCTAGGAGAGATGATGCGAGGATTCATCCAGTCCATTGGTGTCGATCACAAAGGCAAGGTCAAAGGTAACCCGTGGATTAAACAATTCTATCAATTGGAGGCACCAACCTTGGACGGGTGCGACCAGCCGAGGAATGCGAGATGTGGCTTCGAGAAGTGGAAGGATACTAAAGGGAATGGAGTGTCCAACATAGAAGTGGATTCAACTAGCCATGTTCTAGCTCAGATGTGATGTCGACCAGTGGTGGAGGTCTACACACCGCACCAAGTTCCCCAACCAGGACCTACTGATGATCACCTGGGAAGAGTTCCAGGAAGTATTTTATAAGAGGTTCTTCCCCATGCTTGAGAAGGACAAGCTAGACAGGGACTTTAGAAACTTGAAGTAGGGGAATCTTTTTGTGGCAGAGTATGAAACCACCTTCCATCGACTAGAGTAGTTCTCCTAAACTATCGCCATCGAGAAGGGGCGAGCCAAGAAGTTCGTGGAGGGACTAAATCTAGGTCTTAGATCAAGAGTTCTCTAGTTTTGGTTCCAAACATTGACCGATGCAATGGAGCTAGTAGCTCTCTACGAGGATGAGTGCCAGCTATTTCAGGAAGAGTTTCCCAAAGGAAAGGTGAAGAAATTCTCCCAGTAGTCTTCTACTTCTGGTACGCCAAGCTCAGCAAGCACCGAAAGCTCTAGAAAGAAGAGAAAGGAGTGCTTTACGTCTGCTATGGAAAGACGCAGTGTTGTTGGAAAGAGTAGTGTCGAACCCAGCCAAACCAGTTCCACTAATGGTGCAGGAAAAGGACCCGACAATGTCTGTAAGAGGATGAGGCATATAGCAACACAGTGCAGATACTGGCAACAAGAGATAGATAGCGTGAGGTGTTACAACTGTGAATAGACTGAGCACTCCCAGAAGAGCTGCCCAAAACCCCAAAAGACAGCCAGAGATGAGCGTCGACAACCTACTAAGAGAAGAACTTTCTCCATCTCTGCTCCAGATGGAGGTCCCTTAGGGGACATCGTAGAAGGTAAGAAGTAGTGAGAGCTATTATAGATACGTGTGATTTGTGCTTTACTATGGACTCTTGTATATTCATCACTATTATCTATAATAATAATTATGGTTGTGTTGTGTATGGATGTTAGGATCCTTTGTTGTAGTTGACTGAATAGCCTGAGTTTTATTCGACTCAAGCAGTTCATTTTCATTTATATCTGAGTCATTTGAGACCAAGATTGAAGATAGACCAGCTAAGCTAACCTTCTAGCTTGATGTAGTGACACTCCATTAGGGGAACACAATTTAGCATAGAAGTATTTGAGATCAGTTAATATTCAACTAGGAGACAAGGATATTCAGGTCAATCTGATTCTGATGAAGATACAAGAGTATGATGTTATTCTGGGAATAGACTAGCTAACACAACACTCGACGATGATAGACTATGCCAAGAAGAGGGTCTTAGCAAAGTGCCCAAGCCAAGGTTGATGCATGATACAAGGAGTAAGACCGAGAGAGCCTAAGAAAGTGATCTCAGCGATCAAGGCATACTACCATTTAGCCAAAGGATGCATAGGTTACTTGGCTAGTGTGACGGTGTCCTCATCTCTAGTGCCTGGAGTAGTACAAGAAATCCCAATCATTGTAGAGTACTTGAACGTATTTCCAAAAGAACTACCAGGGATGCCGCCACACAGAGAAGTAGAGTTTGTAATTGATCCAGTGCCAGGGTCAAGCCCTATCTCAAAGGCTCTGTATAGAATGACACCAACGGAATTGAGAGAGCTCCGGACCCAACTGCAGGAGTTATTGGACAAGGGATTTATCCATCCAAGTGTGTCGCCCTAAGGAGCACCAGTGTTTTTTGTCAAGAAGAAGGATGGTTCACTCTTATTATGCATTAATTATTGGATGCTGAATTGGATTACCATTAAGAACAATTATCTGCTACTTAGGATCGATGACTTATTTGATCAACTATAGGGAGCATCAGTTTTCTCCAAGATAGATCTGAAATTCGGATACTATCAGCTCAGGATCCAGGAGACAGATGTACATAAGACTGCCTTTGGAACCTGGTATGATCATTTTGAGTTCTCACTCGTGCTGTTTGGGCTGACGAATGCACCAGCAACCTTCATGGACCTGATGAACAGAGTATTCATGCCCTATTTGGACTAGTTTGTCGTCATTTTTGTAGATGACGTATTAGTATATTCTTCGGATCTAGAGACCCATTAGATCCACCTGAGGACCGTGTTGGAGACACTAAGGCAACACTAGTTATATGCTAAGTTCTCCCAATGCAAGTTTTGGTTAGCAACTGTAGCCTTCCTCGTACATATTATCTTAGGAGAAGCCATTAAAATAGATCTAGCCAAAGTAGAAGTAGTAAGCAGTTGGGCCCGGCCGAGAACAGTAACAGAGATCAAAAGTTTTCTCAGATTAGTGGGTTATTATCGAAGGTTCATACAAGATTTTTCGAAGATTGTAGCTCTGTTGACCAAATTAACTCAGAAGGAGGCTTCATTCGCTTGGGATGAGCATTGTGAGGAGAGCTTCGACGAGTTAAAGGATCGTCTGGTCACAGCCCCAGTACTGGCATTGTCATCTGATAGTGGGGCTTTCATAGTGTACAGTGATGCTTGCGGGATAGGGTTGAGGTGTGTCCTGATGCAGCATGGGAAGGTAATAGCTTATGCCTCTTGACAACTAAAAGACCATGAGAAGAATTACCCTACTCATGATCTAGAGATAGCCGCAGTAGTGTTTGCCTTGAAGATTTGGAGACACTACTTGTATGGAGAGTAGTTTTAAGTCTTCATAGAGCATAGAATCTTGAAGTATATCTTCACATAGAAAGACTTGAACCTGAGACAAAGAAGATGGGTGGAGTACATTAAAGATTACGATCTCAGCTTGTCATACCATCTGGGTAAAGCAAACGTGTTTGTAGATGCATTGAGCAAGCACACTCATGTCATGGCAAACATAATGATCAGGGAGTGGCACTTAATCGAGGGGTTGGTCAAGTTTAGACTACAAAGGCAGTCTCAGGGAATTGTGAGGACCTTGCTGGCGAACCTGGCTTTTTGCCCAAGGATGGTTGCAACCATTGTAGTGGCCCAATAGTATGATCCTTTTGTGAGGGACACCTAGCAAAAGATCGAGGTAGGAAAGCCACCTTTTTTTCTCAGTTGATGTAAACAGTGGGTTGAGGTACGATCTATAGTTATACATGCCTTAGATAGAAGAAGTAAAGAAGAGCTTGCTAGATGAAGCCCATCGGTCTAGATACATCGTCCACTCAAGAAGCACCAAAATGTACAAAGATTTAAAGAGAAAATTTTGGTGGCTCAAGATGAAAAGAGAAATTGCAAAGTTTGTGGCAAAGTATGCAACTTACTAAATGTAAAGATAGAGCATCAGAAACCCGGAGAGATCCTACAACCTTTGGATATTCTAATCTAGAAGTAGGAGCATGTGTCGATGGACTTTGTCATGAGATTGCCTAAGACCAGAAGAAAGAATGCGGTGTGGGTGATCGTTGACTGGCTCATCAAGATAGTACACTTTCTACCAATGAGAGTGAGTCTTCCCTTGCTGTAGCTAGCAGAACTGTATGTGATAGAGATAATCGGGCTACATGGGGTCCTAGTATCGATCATGACTGATAGAGATTGATCATATCTGACAGAGACACTAGATTTACATCTAAATTTTGGAGAGCCCTATAGGAGGCATTTTGGATAGTATTGAACCTCAACACCACCTTTCATCCCCAAATAGATGGTCAGATGGAAAAGATGATCCAGACCCTAGAAGATATGCTATGGGCTTGTACCTCAAATTTTGGAGGCAGTTGGGAGGATCACCTGCCGCTTATAGAGTTTGCTTACAATAATAGCTGCCATGCCAACATCGAGATGGCACCAAATGAGGCACTATATGGTAGGCCATGCAAAACACCCACCTATTGGAGCAAAGTGGGAGAGCAGCAGTTAGTGGGACCAGAGATCATGTAGTAGTATGAGGATAAAGTGGAACTGATCAGAAAGAGAATGCTAGCTGCACAGAGCAGACAGAAGAGTTATACGGATCGGAGGTGTAGGCCCTTGGAGTTCGAGGTGGGAGACTCATCTTCCTTAAAGTGTCACAAACCAAGGGTGTGGCAAGGTTTGATAAAAGAGACAAGCTAAGCCCTTGCTACATCAGGCCATACCAGATCATCAGAAGAGTTAGTGAAGTGGCATATAAGTCAAACCTATCTCTAAAGCTGTCTAGTGTCTACAACATCTTCCACGTGTCGATGTTGAGAAAGTGTTTAACAGACGATCCCAAGTTTTGCCAAGATTACCATAAGAGCTTCAATAGGACTTGTCAATGGTAGAGGATGCTGTATAGATATTGGACAGAAAAGAACAAGTCCTCAAAAATAAAATTATCCCATTAGTGTTGGTCCAATGGTGACACCATAGAGCAGAAGAGGCAACCTGGGAGTGAGAGACAGACATTTTAGCACAGTACTCCCACCTGCACTTGTCGGAGAGTGCGTTCTAGGTCATTTACTCTCGCGAGGAGAGCATCCGGAGCTACTGCAGTTGTGGATTGTGCAGTAGAGGTGGGTGTCACGTACACTGTATGGGTCGCCCCTAGGGGTTCCTTTGGATCCACCATTCCGTCGTCTGGTGCCACGGCAGGATGGCCAGTGTATTCGTGCATGAGTGCAGTGTGCTGGGGGACAAAGGATGAACCTTGTGTGTGGTAAAAGGGTGAGGACAATGCAGGGGGAGGTGCAACAAGTGGTGTAGAGTGTGGGAACAAGAGCTGTTGGACTGGGATGGTCTCCGGTACAATGCTCATGGATGGCTGTGCTCTCGCCGGCCTAGGGGGCTAGCCACCAGATAGGAGGGATGCATGCTGTGGTGGGTGCTGTGCAGGTGTAACATAAGGTAGTGTCGACACCCCTATTGCCGGAGAGACAAGGGATGGCGACGGCTGTGGAGGGAGTGCAGTGGGTGCAAACTGTGGTCCTAAGGCCGGTTGCACAGGCAACTCGGGAGCCAGGAAAGACAAAGCTGAGAAGGGTTGGAGTGCTAGTGCCAATCCCTACAACTGCTGGGTGAGGGCCAACATTTGTTGCAGCTGCACAGTCATGGGATCGTCGCCGGTGGCTCCAAGAGAAGGAGGCAAGATAGGGGGTGAAACAAGAGGCTGAGATCCCAGTTGTTCGAACTGGGGGGTGGCTACTACTGAAACAGCCGTAGTCGGAGGAGGGCTAGTAAACACATAGCCCTGGGGAGAGACAGACTCAACTGTTGTAGCCCTAACAGCAGGAGAAGACCAGGCGGGTGGTCTCGAAGGTGGGGTTGCCACAAGGACATGGAATTGAGGTGGTGGAGGTCCTCTAGAAACTAAGGCAAAAGTGGAGGCAGCAGTGATGACTGGAACAGACACAAAGGAAGAGTATCCCGAGACAGGGACCTCCTCCTGGATAGCAGGGGAGAGGGACTCGCTGGCATGTTGGGCCATCGTGGATCGCAAGTGAGTAAGGATCAGACTGCGGCTGAGAAGAAGAGGATGAATCCTAGGATGAGCTATCGTCGGAAGTGACGAATAACTTGGGAGATGCGATCGAGAATAAGGTCGCAAATGGAGTCAGTGAAAGGAAGGGTCTAGAGCTCAGGCTAAGGAAACTCATTGACCAGAAATCCTATGCACATAAACAAACAAGTTAGAAAAGATGTATTGATTATGGTGGTATGAGATGCAAATGAATGCTTCTAGTATGCACTCTCTCACAATCTAGGGATGTCCTATTAAGCTATCTACTCCGGGTTCACATAAGGGTGAATAGGTCTTCGACTCAAGTTTAGAAAAAGTAAGGTCCTCGTTCTAAATCCCAGCCAAAGCTTAGGCAGTGAACGGGTGGTGCTTTCAGGGCCTTAACCTCTGCCAAAGCAGTAGGCTGTACCCTCTACTACACCGACACGACCTCGGACAAGGGGGCACAAACCCGATTTTTCATCCCACGCCAAAGCCATAGGATGAGCCACCGAGAAATGTCCTTCTCAGACTATATAGGCGAGCCTAGGAGAGGAGAAGATGCATGCCCAATATGATGTATGCAAAATATGCTTTAAGTTTTTTACTTGCAAATTTATTAAACCGTGGGGGAAGATTTGTAATTTGTCTCTAGTTTACCTGATTTATTGATTTTGGTTGTTATTTTTTTTTTTTAACCAAAAGGGGAAGCAAACATGTCTCTACTTCTCCTAAACATGGCACGTACAAAAAAGGGAAATAAACATGCAACTTAGCCATGGATTAACAAATAGAAGTATGTACACATTATGTGCAATAGTGGTGACATGGCAAACGTGTAGAAGGAAAGAACAACATTACAAAAGGCATGCATGCAGAAAGACACCACTAAAAAGGATAACAAAGCATAGCATGGATAAAAGCAAGCAAGGAGAAAGCTGAAGCAAAAGAGAAATCAAAACAAAGCCGGGATCTGGTTATCCCCAGCGGAGTCGCCAGTTCCTGTAACCATGCCGGCGACAGCCTCGAGGACTTCGACGCGAAAGGTCAAAAGCACGAGGGTCGACAAAGTCACGGAAAAAAAAAACAATAAAATAAAAATGCAAATGCAGGAGTCGCCACCTAGTCTATTAAAATGGAAGACGAGGAAAACCATATAAAACATGCAAATCATGTAATGGAAAAGCAGGTCATAAACCAGAAATGGGTAGGGATCCCTGCTACGCACGAGGAAGGTATTAAGCACCCTCGTGCGCCCGATAAATCGGTCTTCT
>JAMKQA010008553.1:0-14652 GCA_024699735.1 Posidonia australis | reverse complement strand
AATTAAATGGATTAAAGTGGTTTAAAAATGGATTTTATTTGGTTTTGACTTTAATTAGGGTTTTCACTTGATTAATTTGAATTTTAAATGTTTTTAAGCGGATTTTGTTTGATTTTTGATTTTAATTAGTGGTTTTTGCTTGAATTAAGTTAGTGTGGGTTTGAGTGGGCCTACTGGACTTGTGTGGGCTTGTGTGGGTCTAGGATTTTGATGGAATTAGGGTTTAAGAGTGGTGGTTGCAACGAGAACATCTTCTAAAGAAGTCTACTACCAAATGACAGCAAAATCGAAATATCTACAAAACCCAAAACCCTAATGATTGGCTACATGTTTTGTCAGACCATATAAGGTGATCCAACATGAATTAGGGTTTTCAAAAGTTGGCTACATGTTTTGTCAGACCATATAAGGTGATCCAACATGCCGAAGCAGTCAGTCACTTGCAAGCTCAAGCTTCCAAAGGGCTCCCAAGTTCAACCCGTCTCCCACGTATCGCAGCTGAGAAAAAAGATCAGAGAAGCACAAGTCCCAATCACCACACCACTATTGTGGCCTTTGTTGGATGAAGAGAAGGCTCCAATGGCTATTTTAGATTGAAGGTTAGTCAAGAAATAGGGTAAGGCAACTACTGATGTCCTTGTCCAAAAGAAGCTGGTTTCTTAGGACTACTCTACCTCAAATGTCCTAGTTAGACCTTTGAAGGCGAAGTCCCAATTAAGAGGAGAGGAATGATGCAATCTTAGTCCCAATAGTAGGTCTGCAAATAGAATAGTAGATCCAATTCCCCTACCATTGGTCGTACAAGACTTTTGAGGCAGAGAGCAGAGAACCAATAACATCTTTTTCGTTATGTCCTTCCCATTTCCTGTTTTGCTTTCTGCTTTGTTTTGTTATCAGTTGCTTTCTGCTTTGTTTTGTTATTAGTTGCTTTCTGCTTTCTGTTTTACTCTCCTCTAGATTGTCTTGGTTACACAATCCTTTCTCCACATAGTTAAAATTCCTCTAGCTTACTAAGATATAGGAGGTCCACCTCCTCTTGTCCTCCGGCTAAAGCTCTATTGCCGAACGAAACTATAGTTTAAGTCTCTTCTAGTGAAAGCACCATTGGGAAGCTATGGAACTTAAGTACTTAACACATCCTCATCTCAATTAGTACGGATGTCAAAGCAACTCTCTAGAATCATATCACAGTCCAACAGAACAAGCTAACCAGAAAATTAATGCAGTGAAAGAAAAGAGAGAACCACAGCAAGAAACTTGGAAACCGGAGTTTGTTTTTTTTTTTTCCCTTTTTTTGAATAAAATCTATTAACTACATTATAATCAGAAAATCGCCTTAACCAATTGTTCGAAGTTCAAGCAAAAGTAAAAATACGTATATCTACGTTAACGACAGAGCACCATCGTAGGCACGAACGACGTCACCACCACAGGCGGCGGAGGTTCCAATCCAAACAAAACTCCGGCGTGTTTCCAGTAGTCGTTGTTCCGAAAGAAGATGTTTTTCATACCGACGAAGGCTTGCAGCGTCATCAAGCTATCGGATCCGGCCTGATGGCACTTCCCTGCCGCCCGCTCAACTTGCAACGCTTGCGCGACCTTCTCGAGCCCGCCGTGGAGGCATCCGCAGTATCTTAACATGTGTTTCATGTCGTAAATCCAGTTCCCAAAGTGCACCTTCAGGACCCACAAGAACCCCTCCAACCTCATCGGCAACGGCGCCACCGTCAGGATCTTGATCAGGTATGCGAAGTCGTACATGCCGTGGAACGTCACCCACTGTATCGAACTGTTGCCAAGAAGCCTCGACCGCAGCATCAACTGGGCGAACACCGCCGAATCGATCCCTCGCCTGCCGTTCTCCTCGAAATCGATGCCGTTGTTCTTGAGCAGTTGGATGGAAGTCGGTGCGTGAAAGTCGTGACGGGGATCGAAGTCCCTGAAGTTGAACTCCCAGACGAAGCGGGTGCTGCCGTTGGTGCCGAGGTCCGGGAGATTGCCGTCGGCGTCCGAGAGAGAGAAGCCGACTTGGATGAGTTTCATGGCGTCCACGTTGGCCTTGACGACTTGGTACCGCTCGCAAGGGGAGAGGTGGAAGTTGTCGACTTCCGACCGAAACACGACTCCGGGGAATTCTGTGTCCATCGCGATGAAGGGGTGGAGATTTATCTGCTTTTCCATTGCCTGGAACTCGGAATATAGATTCTCGGCCCACACTGATCGGATTTGTACTGCCGGCGGTGACCGGCGAGGATCGCGGTCTTTCTGCACCACAACAACCATCTTCTTCTGTTTCTTCTTCTTTTTCTCTCTTCTCTCTTCTCTCTTCTTCTTCTTCTAATGCTTTAGGGAATTCTACGGTTTACAGGAGTAATATATAAACAAACGTGGTGGATTTGATTTGGATTATGAAAGGCTTTTTAATTTGCTGTTTCGCAGTAGGATTTGCAATTATTTTGCTGAACTGGAGTGAAGTTTCCTTTTTAGGATTTAAGGTTGGATTTGGGGTATTATTGGATTTAACTTCTGTATTATATATGACTGAATTTTATTGACACTACTGTAAATAAAATTTAGATAAGCACAAAGAAATACATATGATAAGATTACTTTTAATTAGAAAAGGGATCGAAGTTGTCAATTGGCTTAAGCTATTCCGATTTGATTTGTGTTCAAAATATTAATATGATTGGCTGATGAAATATCAAAAGTATTTGTATGAATCAAAAAAGCATCCAAAGATTTGCAAGGAAAAGAAGGATTTTAAATTTGAATAATATTTTGATTTGTTTGGATAAAGAATTATGTATCCTACTCGTCTTATGTTACTGTTAAGTCGATTCAGAGGATCATCATATGTGTTCAACTTTATACCCATTAGGAAGCTCAATTGGTCAATTAGTCTTTTACTATTATAACGGAAATTTTTGTCCAATGCTTAATCTGAATTGTTCTTTATGTCTCTGTCAAAGTCAACAGAAATATTTGCTTGGTCGAAGAGGGTTTTAGTACATCAAGAAACATGCACACGTACTTTGGCAACTGTAACAATTTATAAACATAATGGTACACACCGACTCATGTCACGAACTAGTCCATATCCATGGGAAGATGAGGCAGCACACAAAACATGTGCACTTATTGTATTTGACATATTCAATTGCGCACAATTCTAATTCATCAATTTTTCTATATTATACAAATATACAAACAATTTATATATTTTCTAGTAAAAATTCCAATTCCTTTAGATTTTAGATTTGAAGTCGGTATTTTTAACTTTGTCGTTGATTCTTCTACATAGTGCAGTAACATATGGAATTCATTATTATGATTCATATTTGAATTTTTGGAAGACTAATGATGCAAATACAAGTCGGCAGTAGAAAATCTAAAGTAAGAGTATTTCAAAAACAACCTATTAACATTTATAATGGTTTTCTAGACATAGATCTAAAAAAAAATTACACATCAATAAGTGAACGTTTTACAATCTTATGAGAAAAAGAAATAAGAAATTCTAAACAATCTATAATTCACAAAAAAAGAAGAGTGAACAAACATTGTGATATGAAATGCCTATTTTTTGTATTCTCTATAAATAATGTTTGGAATACTAAATATTTAGTTCAATGATTTTGATCTAAAGAAAAATTATAAAACATAAATATACACATATATCTTGTGATTGCCAAAATATACAAATTTAATATTTATTTGGAATTGTTTTATCAATATAAGAATGATCAAGTTTATGAAATATCCTTTTTAATAAGATTTGCAAAGACCAGATATATTAAAAAGGATAAATTATATGACTTATTTAATTTTTCTTCCTTATTTATTTATTTATTTATTAAAAGACATTGATGAATGAGAGAAATTAGAAAATATTCGCTATTAAAGAAAACAAAAAGGAAAAACCTTCTCTCTCACACACTTTCTCTCTATATATAGTTTTCTTATTTATAAAATCCATTAATGAAAGTTTTACACCCATCCATATACACATAAAGAGAGATAGATGGTAGAGAAAAATTAGAAAACAATGTAACTATAAGAATAAAAGGAAAAAACTATCTTTCTTTATTTTTGTGGCTTATGGAAAGCAATACGTGGAAGTTTTCCAAGGAGGGAGAGAGTGTGTGGTAGGGTAGAGTGGAGAAAAATTAGAAATAATTAATAGAATAACAGGAACAACTTAAAAAAATTATACATAATGGAAAATTTCAAAATTTGAAAAACTAATACAAAGATTTTTTTTAAAAAAACAGGAATACATAAGAGAATTCTTACCTTATCTTTCCTTAAAAATCTTAAGGAAACAAACACATACTTGCTTATTACTTATTATAATGGTAAGATGAATAAATATATTATTTAATTATAGTGGTTGCTGCTGCTGTCTGCATCTTTTTTTTCTTCGTACATATGGCTAATGCAAGCCCTAATTTTTTTTCTTGAGAATATTCATTGCAACGCATACCTACTCGTCCTTTAGACGTGTAAAAAAATTGAAGATCAGAAGATGATGAATGTGACTTGGTTATAGTTGACCAACTTAATTGCTTGGTTTATTTTCCAATTGCCATGTATGACTATGTGCACTGATTGATGCAAATTGCTAGTCGAATCCAATCTTTAGCCGCCACCTCTTGACCGTCGCTGACACTACTTGTTCGTCTAACTTGTGGACATTTTGCTACCTAAAGGTTTCTAAAAGTTTAAAAAATAATAATAATAAGCAAAAGGATTAAAATATTAAATGGATCAACCGAGTTGATTTGGGTCCAATCCGTACCCCAACCTCTTTGGGCTTCGGTCCAGGTCGGTTTCAACCCGTTTTAAATATACTGGTCCAGGTCGGGTTAGACCCATCATAAACGGGTCAGGCTTGGGTCAGAATGTGGATTTGAGTGTAAATTGACAGCCCTAGTTCTATATACACAGAAATTGACAATTAGGCTATGATATTAACTTGTACTTTGAAAGTAATCCCGTCATTAGCTTGGACCAACCATTGATCAATCCTGATCTCTTGCAAAATGCAATTCGCTCTTCCTTTGCATGGTTATATGGTTTAGTCGGCTAGACACCTTACGTAGCTTAATTTTTTCTTCTGTGCTCATCAACAATAAAGAAATATGATTTCGTTTTTGTTCTGTGCAGTTTTCTTTTGTTTCAAGCGAAGAGAAAGGATGAAACGACATTTAAAGCAAGAGTTTATTTGTGCTAGATATGCATTGGTGTAGGGTAGATGTCAGTAGACGGACTACTGTTCTATTATTGGGTTGGTTTATGTCAATTTCGATAGTGCCAGTGTCCATTACCAGAATGATAAACTTGATGCATGAAGACAATTTTACCAAAAAAGCCAACACATGGCGGCATCGTAATCTGCCAAAAGAAATTAACGGACGGAATCAAGAGTCAATAAAATGAGAGTTCAACAAGACATTACAACTCATACATAGGAGCAAGCTCTAAGCTTTAGGCACATACTAAAACCATGTATAATTCCAACATGCCAATCATGGCATTTCACCAGAACCGGAGAAGCTTCCACGCCAATGCTGCTGTGAGAAGCCAGGTGGTGGCAGTGGAGGTGGTGGTGGAAGAGAGAGCGGCGGATGTAGTGGCATCGGTTGTGATGCCAAGATACCCTTCCTGTCATCTATCGAACCTCCGTGCTGTAATTCTGAATCCCTGACTTGAAGAGTAGAATTTGAGGGCATGCTTTCTGCGGCACGGCCGTACTCTCCTTGGAAAAGTGGGGCTCGTCCATGGCCGTCTATCATGTTCACAAAGCCCTCTGGATTTCCTTGGACCACTGACACAGATTCAAACTGCATGTTAACAAGGCCTGTGGCATTCCACTGACGAGTACTGTCAGGAAAACTTGCAGCCCCAGCTGACACGGGCAGAAAACCAAGCAAAGAACCCTGTTCCCAGCCACTCTCTGGCATCATATCTGGTCGCTGTACCTCAAATGGTGTGCTGTAATACTGCTGTGATCCATCCATAGGAAGGCTTAGATAGCTAAATTGTGGAGAGGGATTCGGTCCTGGATTGATAACCATTGGCATGGGAACTGGCATTTGCACTGGATAGTTAGGTTGTTGAAATTGATGTGAATGTGAATGTGAAAAATCAGGAAAAGCAGACTCTGAAGGTATTGCTGCTTGTTTGTCTGGCAAAAACTGCCCAGGATCTCGCCTATCATTCTGTTGATCGAAGCTTTGGGGATTCTGCAACCAGATGCCCTGTGGTGCTTGATTGTTATCTGGCTGTGATTCTGCTAACTGGTGCTGCTGACGACCATGAAATGGGACTTGCACCTGTTGTGGTGGAGGCCTCATGGGTGTTTGTTCTCTTGATTGATGACGACAAGCTCTGTCTTCACGATCCTGGAGCTGGGAGTTCGAGTTGGGCGAAAAGCCAGGTCTTGATGGAGCACGGGCAGTTGATAACTCCTGTTGTGTAGATTGCTTCAAATGCGAGTCCGTAGAAGAGGGCCTCATGATGTTGATGGCATCAGTTTCATTTGCTCCATCCCTGCCTAAATCTGATTGCAGAAGATCACCATGTGCTTCATGAACATGTGCTTCAAATTCAGACTTCTTAAGAAAAGACTTGAGACAGTGGGGAGCTGCACAAATAAAAATCCCCTCCATCATTTTGATTGTTTGAATCTTCTGGATTCGCTCATCACATCTGGAAAAGAGGAAGGAAATACCATTAGTTGTTCGACCTTTGACAATGCACAATTTATAATTTTTCTGTAGTTGTGGGCAAGCATTGCCTAGAGTAAGGAACTCCCAATATCCAAAGCAGTTATTGCAACTTATAGTACTAGAAACAATTTTTTTTTTTTTAAAACAGAAAAAAAGTAACTAGGCTGATAGTTTAAGTTTGACTACCTAGCAGAAACAAGTGCATCAAATACTGAACATAGAATCTCTTATTAATTTTCTTTCCTAAAGCAGTGATGCCTTTCTTTCTAGAATGGCGTTTTCAGTAGGAAAATTTGATCACCTAAAATTTCCATTCGAGAATATATTGATTGTCTACCCACTTAGTTTGTTGTAAGATCACAAAGGAGAGATTGGTGAAAGACGTAAAGTTAGCTCCAAGAGAAAAACAAGGAAACTAAGAATGCATTTGTGCTTGGAAAGGGAGGGAAAGGAAATCATGGTGTCAAAGGGAAAAGAAGAGAGTTAATAAGCCTATCAAATGGACAGGTCATTAACAACGAAAAATCATTCTTTTACTGATAATGCACAAACACAACCTGGGAGAGAACTTTTGGTCAAAGTGAAAGTAGTTTCTAATCTTTTGTTCCTGAATGCACCCTCCCCAACACACCAAAGCATGCTTAGAACTATGAATATGACTTCATCTCAGTCCTATTTAGATCAGAATCGTGATTCATAATTTCATATTAAAGCTGGGTTGGTGAAAAATGATTGTTTAGGAAGTCAGTTCAGTGAGAATTAAAAGTCTGTAACAGCTTCTAAATGATACTTGAGACATATCATTTTCATTGTCCGATTCTCAACCATATTTATTGTATTTACACAATTTATTTGTTTATTTTTACATGTCGAGTAGGATTTGTACCTGGTTAATACCCAAATTTCAATCACACTTGAATTCTCAAACTGGTAGGCGAACAGGCTTGGAATGAACATTAGTTACACATTAATAATTTAATAAGATAGGTAATTAGGTATAGGTATGGAAGAATCCCCAGCAGACCTGTTGACATCAGAGCATCCAAATCAACAGGGAAAAAAAAAGGCACAAGGATCATGAGAAAAAGTTATTTTGCAAAGGACTCAATACAAATATATTTAAAAAAGTCAGAACTCACAAGTTGATGAGAATAGCACAGAGTAAAAATACAATAGAACAAGTAGATCACAGAAAAGCAATGACAGGGAGATGGCTTACAAATAGCAGCTTGAATCACTCCTTGCACAAGTTAAGCAAAATGCATGCTCGCAGGGTACCTACAAAGAGGAAGAGAGGTCAAAAGATGTACAATTAATAGTTGAAACATTCTAACGATCAAACTAAGTGCAATGACATGTCCATGGGGTACTTTTGCATGGGTTTATAATGAAAAAAAATACAAATTAGTCCAATTATACGTAAATATCTCCTAATTATACAGCACAGATAACATCCTAAACATATACTTAATCGACCTAGATAGTGTACAGGTTAAGTATTCATTTCTCTTTTAAAACTTAAGGGATCTGAATCAAGACTGCACTGAGTTAAGAGCCCCACTCAAGTGAGAGTGTGCTCACGAGGAAGCAATATGATGCAAACATCCTGTTGCCTCATCATCATTGAATAGGATGACAACCCCTGCCATGAAATAGTGACAGCAAGCGGCAATGTGGTGTCAATGATAATCACAGTGATGTGAGGGCAGCATCAAGGTGGAGTGGTAACAATGAGGCTATACTAGCATCATGAGGCAATAACTAGACAATAATGATGTTCAATGCTTGCAAGATCTGTGAAAAAAGGATGTTAGTGATGTGGACCCAATACAACTATGATTTCCCAACTTCAAATAATAAGCCAACCAATGTTTGATGAATAATTTCAAAGATACTGCAAGTGCACAGTGTAAGGTGAAGTAACTGTAAAGTATGAGTCGAATCCACAGTTAGGCGTGATTTCAAAGGAACAACACTCCGCTGGCTTAACAAATTAGGTTTTGAAAAATTGGTTGTATGATGTAACAACAAAATTGATATATGAAAGACCACGGCAAGAAATCCAAAAAACGACCAGGAAGTAAACAACTAGTCTCTCTCTCTCTCTCTCTCTATATATATATATATATAACACGAAATTCACTGCTACGTGTAATCAAGTTGAAAAATAAATCAATAAAAACACAAGATTCTTAACTCATCACTTATTAGAAACAAAAGACATAAATTAGGTAAACTCATGTTTTCGTAACATATAATCAAGTTTGTATACCTTGGTCCTTTTTTTCCTAAAAAAATCAACTAATGTTCAGATATATGCAAAGTTATACCTTGGTCCCTTTTCCCCTAAAAAAAGTCAACTAATGTTCAGGTCTATGTAAGGTCATAACTGCAATGCTCAACCTTACTACTCTTGTTTCCCTTGCTTTCTACTGTCCACTGAATTGCATTTGGATGTGGGTTTGGGTGTAGGGCTTAAACGTACAAATTTTAATGTTATTCTTGGACTTCATTCATCTTCAACTGCTACAGTTCCAAAATATCACTTGTTTAGTACTTAACTAACAAAGATATGGCATGCCCGACTAACTCAAAAAAAGGAACATGCTCAAGAAATGCTTAAAATAAGCCAAATCCTTACTTCTTCCTTTTTTGAGGTAAAGAGACAAATCGCTAAAAGTAGCTACTGGGCATAATTACAATCATAAGAAACTCCTAAAATAATCAAACCAAATCTTTCAACTTAGAGAACCATTATGAGTTATGACAACCTGAAACATCCTACCAGAAATCCATACTTTGATAAACTTGCTAAGCAGTTGAAAATTGACATGGTACCAACTACCTAATGACATTTCTATCGCCCTGCCAAGACCCATGCACTATTTTTTTAAAACATGTTTCTGCCTAATATTGATGTAATCAATTCTTAAGAATCCATATCAGAATTTAGAAAATCTAGAGGTTATCAAGGAACCATGCATGACACTAGTGAAAGGGCCCTTCTAATTAAAAACAGAGAATTTTCCATCGAACCAATTTCTAATTTTTTTCCAAAAAAACACATAAAAGTTATTCGTAACTCTGAATTCCCTATAAAACCTATGCATGTGGTGTATTGTGATTGGTTGGACTCAAAAACTTTGTTGTCGATCTGGCCACAAAAACAAATTCTCCCTTGTTACATGACAAACATGTAGCTCACTACCACAGTATATTCCAGATTCAAAATGCAAAGCAGCTGTTGCCAAGGAATTGCAAATTCACATGGGCATTAGAAACAAGCACTTCTCCTATCATAGAGAATGTTGGATTAAATAATCCAGCTTGAATATAGCAATAGAATCAGAAATAGAACGCAAATGTTGTTTAATGTTCAACTTCACGTTCCACTCATGACCAAATTCCAAGAGCCAAACACTACTTATGGGTTTCGGCTATAGCAATCGTTTTTGCCTTGAATCTAAAACACGTATACCAACCCATTTAGCTCACACTTTGATCTAAACACTTAGTCATTATGCTCACTTTTGCATGTACACTTCTCCCAGAGTGGCCACAATTTTAAATCCCCATTAGTCTAACAAAATAGAAAGACAGTTTTTCTTATCTTCAACTGAAGTACCTTTCCGTAGGCAATTTTATTTTCATCTTTCTACCAATCTCCAATCCTTTCCCTAAACAAACAGCTAACAACATGCGGAATAGACTTTCAAAGCGCAGGGCTCCGGAATCCAACTTACAAGTCGGCCGTAGATGGCGACGGGGAAATCGCAGCACACGCAGAAGTGAACCCTCTCGCCCAGATGCCGCCGTGACCGCCTCCCGACGGACTTGACGGAGACGCTGGCGGTGGACAACGGGACGGCGCCGAGGCTCTTCGCAACGGGGAGATCGGCGATGACCAGGTGGTCGGGGCAGGCCACTGTGATGGTGTCTTCCGGTAGAGACGGGCGGGCCACCGCCCCTACGGCGGAGTCTCCGGCCGAAACCCCTTTGCTCAATCTGATCTGAAGCATCTTCTTCTCCGACCACGCGCGCGCGCGATGGAGAGATGGAGGTAAGAAAGTGGTGGACTAGCGGTTTTGGCACTAAAGTGAAACCTCTTGTTGTACTTTGGTATCCTTCTCCTATGAGGAATTTTCAATCCTGGTTGTTAAGTTAAAACATATTGATGATAGGATTTGCAATTATAAGCATTGTAACTACCACTTAGTTTTTATAACTTTGTTAGATAACATTATGAATATCTTAGAGTTTTCCTTAAATAAAATCTAGATAGTTAGATTACAATTAGACATGGAAAACGGGTCGGGCCGGTCGGGGCCCGGGTCCAGCAAAAACGCTCGCGGGCCGGGCCTGGACCGGGCCCAACCCGGCCCCCGCGGGAACCGCCCTGGATAGGCCCGGTCTGGCCCACGGGAACCGCCCGGGCCGGGCCGGGTCGACCCGCGCTGTGCGTGGAAAATGGCCGTCGGCCCGTGGGCCCGGATGCAGGCCATGGGCCGGGCCAGTTGTTTCATGGGCCGGGCCAGCCCGGCCCGGTCCGAATTCCGTGTCTAATTACAATCCATTAACAATATCTATATTTATATCTATATTACTAATTATCACTTTGGAAAAGAAGGAAAGACATGTCATTTGAGCAATTTATTTATTAATATTATTGAATACATTTGTAGAATTTATATTCAATACCACAGACATTCTTTGATATATCTTTTTTATTTTAGACAATCAACTAGAAAAATTTTATATAATTTTTTTTACATATGTTTTTTAAGCACTGCAATAAATAAAAATTCTTACAATATGATAATGGTTGATTATTTATATTTTATTTACAATAAATAAATAAATTTCAAATCTTTTTCCAATTATCATTCTATATATAAAGTAAAATCATCATATGATTCAAATATTTGATTTGGATTAATCCATATATTTCAATCACTAAGAATCTTGATAAATCAATTGATAAATATAATTATTATGTAACTAAATCTTATTCAACACACATATATATATTATAATAATAATAATCTATATCTATACTATATTACTAATTATCACTTTGAGAAGAAAGAAAATACAAGCCACCTAAGCTTTATTAATATTATTGAATACATTTGTAGAATTTATATTCAATGCTACAAATATCCTTTGATATATCCCTTTTTGTTTTAGACAATCAGCTAGAAAAATTTCATATAAATTTTTTTACATATGTTTTTTAAGTGCTACAATAAATAAAATATCTTATAAAAAGATAATTTTTTATTATTTATATTTTATTTACAATAAAGAAATAAATTTTATATCTCTTTTTAAATTAGAATTTTATATATAAGACAAAATTATCCTATATTTAACATTGAAATACATGCATGCATTACCCATTAATTATATTTAAAAGTAATATTACTTATTCATGTTCTTTTTTCCCTATTCATTTTGTAACGTCATTTCATACATAACCTTGTTAGACTCTTAATTTTTCGTAACTTATATTTATTAATGTTATAATAAGAAAAGTTCAATTATCAATAGATGAGAATAGTATTAGCATTAAGCAAAGATGTTACTTACTGATAATGTTAATCTTTTTAGATTTCTAAATTACTTATAACTCAATAACTCATATTAGTTTATTTGAACTAATTTTTAAATATTTCTTATAGTATCATACATCTATATTATAAATTATAGCACTTGATTATTATTCTAATAGTTTATTTCACATGTTTGGTTTATCTTCTATTTATATTTCTTTAGAAAACAATAAGTTTGTATTTAATGAATTTAAGTGAATGTCACATGACTTGAATATGTATTGAAAGTATGACATATGACCAAACTTATAACACTCTTTCCATTTATATCAAATCAAAAAATGTTATATCATTAATCCTAATTGTCACTTGGGTTTTGAAGGTTTACTAAAATTCATTGTAATTAATTGTTTTGATATATCTATAAGTGAAACTTTTAAATGTAAAATAATGTTTGAAAATAATAAACTTTTGGTAATCTATAAGAAAGCTTTTTTTAAAATAACTATCACTCTTCTTCTTTTATAATCAAAATTTATTTTATTTTTTTTACCTTTAATCGTGTAGTGCACGTACCCAATCTACTAGTTATATTACTAATTGTCACTTTGAGAAAAACGAAGAGACATGTCACTTAAGCAATGTATTTATTAATATATTGAATGAATTTGTAGAATTTATATTCAATGCCACAAATATCCTTTGATTTAACTCTTTTGTTTTGGACAATTAACTAGAAAAAATTCATATAAAATTTGTTACATATGTTTTTTAAGTACTGCAATAAATAAAAACTCTTACAAAAAGATAATGCTTGATTATTTATTGTTTTATTACTATAAAAAAATAAATTTCATATCTTTTTCCCAATTATCATCCTATATATAAATTAAATTCATCTTATGTTTCATATACATAATTTGGATTAATCCAGATATTTCAATCACCAAGGATCTTGATGAATCAATTGATCAATGTAATTATTATGTAACTAAATCTTATTCAACATAATAATAATAATGATGATGATGATGATATATTGTTAATTGTCACTTTGAGAAAAAAAATAGAAGCATGCTACCTAAGCAATGACCATTAAAGATTTATAATAATATACTTACTAATATTATTGAATATATATGCAAAATTTATATTCAATGTCACAAACATCCTTTGATATATCTTCTTTTGTTTTGGATAATCAACTAAAAAAATTTCATATAAAATTTTTTACTTATGTTTTTTAAGTACTGTAATAAATAAAAACTTTTACAAGAAGATAATGCTTGATTATTTATATTTTATTTACCATAAACAAA
The DNA here is from genome assembly GCA_024699735.1 of Posidonia australis. NCBI lineage: Eukaryota > Viridiplantae > Streptophyta > Magnoliopsida > Alismatales > Posidoniaceae > Posidonia > Posidonia australis. The sequence goes on along the minus strand of JAMKQA010008553.1, from coordinate 1,047 downwards.
TAAATTTCTTATCTTTTTTCTAATTATCATCCTATATATAAAGTAAAATCATCTTATGTTTCATATATATAATTTAAATTCATCCATATATTTCAATCACTAAGGATCTTAATGAATATAATTATTATGTAACTAAATCTTATTCAACACACATATAATAATAATAATAATAATAATAATAATAATATTGCTAATTGTCACTTTGAGAAGAAAGGAAAAGCATGCCGCTTAAGCAATGACCATTAAAGATTTATAATAACATAGTTATTAATATTATTGAATACATATGCAAAATTTATATTCAATGCAACAAACATATTCTGATATATCTTTTATATTTTGGACAATCAAGTAGAAAAATTTCATATAAATTTTTTTACATATGTTTTTTGAGTATTGCAATAAATAAAAACACTTACAAAAAGATAATGTTTGATTATTTATATTTTATTTACTGTAAGGAAATAAATTTTATATCTTTAATTCGATTATGATTTTACATATAAGGTAAAATCATTTTACGTTTCATATATATAATTTGGATTAATGTATATATTTCAATCATTAGGGATCTTGATGAACCAATTAATGAATATAATTATTATATAGCTAAATATTATATATTCAACACTATTTGCAATAATATTACTAATTATTACTTTGAGAAGAAAAGAGAGGCATGTTACTTAAACAATGACAAATAAAGATTTGTAATAATTGTAGGATACTAATGCTTCTCTAGAGGGGGGGTGAATAGAGATTTTCCGGTTTTAATTTACTCTTTGGAAATTATTATGCAATCTTGAAACTATTAAAGATTTTACACAAAAACATTCAATCACAAATGCACAAAGATTTATAGTGGTTCAGTCAACCCCAACTTAGTCCACTCCTCAAGTTCCCCATTTGAGACTTAACCCTTATATTCAATAACTTAGAATATTACAAGCTACAAATAATACCTTGTTTGTACACTTGTATCTCGAATTTCTTTCTCCTTCCTAGAGAACCTCAGATTGCTTTGAGAGAGAGAGCTTTTGAGCACTT
>JAMKQA010008552.1:0-14152 GCA_024699735.1 Posidonia australis | reverse complement strand
AACCATGGTAAAAGATAATAACATGCAAGCTTATGCTAGATATAAAAATGAAGATGACATAGAGATTATTTAGCATGAGACTAGCAAACATGTTTAATACAAGATTTCATGAATCATAGAGCAAAACATCATGGATTTTAAGAATGTTATATCTTATTAAAATAGCATTCAAAGGAAAAGGAGGTGGTAGAAAGCCTACCTCTTGCGATGTTTCCTTCTTGAAATATAAGAAAAGAGAATATCGTTGTTGCTTTGGAAGGACCAGGGGCACTCTAGGATGCAAGAACAAGCTCTAGAACACAGGTATGGGTCACTGGACAGAGGGAAGCACTCGTGCTTAGTAGTAGATTTTCTACAGAATGGGATTTTCTCTCAGCCAAAGTGTGTGCTTTGTGGTTTTTTGGGGTCCCTCTCATGGTTGCAAATGGTTCTCTATTTATAGGGATCTATGAGAGGGGTAACTCATGGAAGCTGGAGGGCCTCGCAGACGAAGAGGCTCGAATATTCTCGAGCACATTCGTTTGCAAAGGTAACAGCCGGAAGATGGAAGGTCAACAGTCGTGGTCTGGAAACGGCTGGGTGCTAGCTAGGTGCGCTAGTGATGTGCGCCACCTTGGTGCGCCACCTAGGTGCGCCACCTTGGTGCGCCACATTGGTGCGCCACCTTGGTGCGCCCACATAGCTCACAGATTTCATTGGGCTTTGGCTTGCTAATGGGTTTGGGGTCTGGTTTAAGGGTTGATCACATCCAAAGCAACATACGGATACTCATCTCTGGGTTACCACAAAATCAGGGTGTCTACAGGTGGGCCTGTAATACTATAGCAGTCTGCACTGGAACCTCAAAGGTCGAAGGAGGAGGACTCTCAACATGATCAAGAGAAAGGGCCATGTGCACGAACTCTCGGGCCAAAGCCCTCAAGCACTAAGCGTGCGTGGCCGAGGACCCACCAAAAGATAGGTCATAAGGCACGAGTGGAATAGGATCGGACCCTAAAATAGTCGAATCCACAGCTCCTTGAACTCCTGAAACATGAGGGCCCGAGGAATGGGGTGCGGATGGTAGAACTTCTGGGACATGCATGGTAGTCACCGTAGTTGAATCAATGACGAGCCATTGACGAACTTGTGTTTGCCGCTGTCGTAGAAGAGAAGATAAGGATCCTCCCTGATTCTCAAATCGGGATGCACAGAGGGAAGGAGAAGCAGTCAAAGTGAGAAAAGGAGGACTCGAGTGTGGGACCCCCTTCAGAACAACAATCGGAGGCTTACAGGTTTGTGGGGCCATGGCTATCTACAAGTGGAGTAAAGGAGCCGCGGAAGAGGATATAAACACATGAGCTCCAAGACGAACTGTAGTCGAGAGCGACCAACAGCTTCGAAAAGGAAAGAGGAAACAACCACGGGAAACAGCCCACAACGGAGACACCCGAACTCCTGGTTGAGGACCTCGCAGCAAAGTACCTAAGAAAACCGGTAACAGAAATTGGTATTAGAACCTGGACAACGACGCAGAGACAAATGCGAGTTATTAGGGTTGCATGCCATGACCCATAATGCAGATGAATGTCCTAAAATGCACTCTCCCACCATGCATGTCCCATATGGTGTTGATCATATGGGACGACTCATGGGTTCTGTGTTTTTCGACTTTGGTTAGAAAGTAAAGTCCTTGCTCTAAATCTTGGCCAAAGCGCAGGCAGTGAACGAGTGGTGCGTTGGTGACCTCGTCTCCTGCAATAGCATGGAGTTATACCCTTTACTAGCACCAACACGACCCCGGACAAGGGGGGACAAACTAGCAACACGTCCTACGCCAATGCTATAGAACGGGCTGCTAGGATTGTCCGTTGCAAACTATGGGTAGACCGAGAGGAGAAGATACATGCTTTCTAAAATGATCATTCATGCGATATGCTTATGTGTCTTTGACTTGCATTTTATTAAACCAGAGGGAATTGTGAGCATTTGTCTCTAGTTACGCCTTATTAATTGTTCTGCTGAGTTTGTGTTTTATTTTGACCAGATAGGGGGGCAAACAAGTCTCTACTCTCCTAATCATAGCAAACTTAAAAAGAAGGGGAAAAAACACACAAGCATGGCATCCAAGAGTCAAGCAAAAGGCGTAAACATTGCATGTGCTGGTGTAGTACTTAAGTAGGTGAATAAAAGCAAGCATCGACAAACAAAACATGAAACAGATCATGTGCATGTGCGGTGGCATAGCAATAGTGTAAAGAAAACGAAAAAAAGGCATGTTCAATTAGATATGTACAAGCAAATATCAAGCAAGCAAGCATAAAGCAAATAAGCCAAAGACAAGTAGGGAAACCAGAACGAAAGCTAGAATCTGGTTATCCCCAGCGTAGTTGCCAGTTCCTGTGACCATGATGGTGGAACCCTTGGCGCAGCTCTCCACCTACTCTGGTGTGCGGAAACACACGAGGAGATTCGATACGGTCACGGCAAAAATGGTGAATCCAGAAGAAGAGAGAAGACCCAGAAATACCAAAGGGAAGACAAAAGGATAAGGAAAGGAGTCGCCACCTAGTCTTTTAATGGAATGACGAGGAAAACCAAAACAAACAAAACAAAATGCAGAATGTATGTGTGATCCGTGCCTATTGGATAATGCAAGATGAATGCGGGCCAGAGAAAGGGTAAGGATCCTGGTTACGCATGGGGAAGGGGTTAGGCACCCCCATGCGCCTGAGAAAACTCTGTCTTTCTAGGTTTCCTACTGTCAATGGTCTGCTAAATGTATGCTTGCTTATTCTATATGCTCATGTATGAAGATGATCGAAAACATGCCAAATCACGGAGAAGTGAAATCAAAGGAAAAAATTAATCCGAGGGTCAAATGTAAGCATTGTTAATGCCGCTTTACTGTAAACCCTTGGGCGATGAGGAAAATCGTGAAATTCTCGAAAAGCGTCTCGCAAAATAGCAGAAATTGGGGATAAATCTGAGAAAATCAAAAAGGGGAAAATAATCCTTGTTTCGGGACCATGTCGGCTTTGTAAGCCTTTTACTGTATGCCCTCGGGCAATAGAAAACCAAAACAAGTGAAAACCTGGAAAACGAGGAGAAAACAAAGCTTGGAACAAGCTAGAAAAGTTTGCACCAAGCAAGGAGAAAAAGACGAGAAAATCCATGCAAGAAAGATGTGAAAAGTATGCAAAATGCAAGTGTGAGTGCAAATCTAAAGAAGTCTAGGGGGTTTTGTGTAAAAAACCAAAATCTGAGGAAAACTGACATTCAGAAGCCCAAATCATCGAGAAATACATAGGAAAACACATTCCATGCATGTATGATGAAATCTGGGGTCAAATGTGCCTCCCTAGTCAAAATGAAGTTCTCTAGGGGTCTGAATGCAATTTTACCACTAATGCATGCAATGCAAATCAAATCTACACAAATATGGATAAAAATGCAAGAAAAAAAGTCTCAGAAATGATCCAGGAAGTTTCAGGGGCAAAATAGTCATTTGACCCCTGAAAACAATCAATCAGAGTAAAATCAATGAAGTACAGGGGCTAAACTACAAAAAACCCAGTAAACAAAGTATTCCAGGAAGTTCTCAAGAAATTCAGGGGCAAAAATGTAATTTTCACTGAAAGTAAAACATTCCAGAAGAAATCCTAGTGAAATCAAAGGGCTAAAATGCAATTAAACTAAGAAAACATGCTTTTGGAATGTTTTAAAACAAATTCAGGGAGTTTTATGCAATTTTCACAGCAAAATAAGCCTTTTGGAAGCTTTCTATAAAACACAAGGGCCTAAATGCAATTTGTCCAATGAAAACATGCTTCTGAAATCATTTAAAACAAGTTCAGGGGCTCATATGCAATTTTCACTGCAAAAATGAACTATTAGAAACATTTTGAAGAAGATTAGGGACTCATATGCAATTTTCACTGCAAAAATGAACTATTAGAAAGATATCAAGGAAATCTAGGGTCATCTATGCAATTTGTCTGAATTAAAACACATTTTATAAACTTTGGAGGGTTTTTATTAAAGTTTTAAGCTCAGAAAACATTACGTTAAATGTTTAGGATAAAACATGTAATATTTTCAGTTAAAACTTTATTCGAAACATTTTATAAAAATGATGGAAGGACCTAGATGTAATAAAAGGACCAAAAAGTAATTCCAGAAGGACCTATTTGCAAAAAAAAATAAACTTCGGATTTTAATCAAATAAAATGTTTTAAATTGTTTTTTAAAAAGAAAAAGAAACGACGATCGCCGACGACGGAGCTTGCCGCTGACGACCGCCGGAGGAGGGCAACAAGGCCTTCCCGTGGTCGGATCTTAGATCAGATTTCACGGGAGGCAAGAAGGAGAGGAGAGGAAGACATCCAACGGAGTCGATAGACGATCAAGCGGTGGGAACGGGCCTCCAACCTACATCGCTGTCGAGGTGCTCCGGCGACGACTACGGGGAAGAAGGAGGCCTGTCTGGGCTGCGGCGCGGCGTTCCTGTGCTCTGGGAGGCTTCGTGGCGTTGAAGGAAGCTTCCTCCCCTCCTGTGGAGTTGAATGGAGCGACGCAGTGGCTCTGGCAATCGGCGACAGTCCATCTCTAGCGTGGTTGGTTGCAGCGGTGATCCGAGGCTCGAGGCGTTATTCTGGGGGCCCTGGAGTGATCACGGGAGGTGGTGGAGTGATCCTGGACCGTCGGAGGGGGGCGGAGCTACAGGAGGTGCGCGTTCTGTGGATACTCCAATCTTCTTCTTGTGGACGTCTTCAGGAGACAGCGAAGCGGCTCATGGAGGAGCGGCGGAGCACGAGGAAGACCCAGGGATGAAGGAGGAACAGCTTGGGGCACGAATCCACTCCTCGATCTGTGCCCCCATCTTTGTTGTCGGAGATCAACTCCAGCGACGCCCCAAAACACTTATTCCAGCCAGAGGAGACCTCTGGCTTGTTTGGAATCACCTGGGAAAACACTGGGGACCTCAGGAAATAGAACTTGAAACAAATTAAGGACTTAGGAGTGCGTACCTGGTCTGATGACATGAGGCTTTTTCTCAGCTCGCCGGAATGTCTGAATTCTCCTCCTCTCCTTCCCGTGAATCTCCCTTTCTCTTTGGAATTCACTGGCACTCTCAGTTCTCTCTCTCTTTCGCCAAAAGTCCGTGCAAAACTCTGGCTCTACCCTTCGTTATATAAATGAGGAAACCCAACAACCCACCTCTGTAACAACCTCTAACCTCCTAACAGATCCACTAATAGACTCCAAACCCAACTAACTAGACACCTAACGACCCAGCAGACTCTAACGGCTGTCCCCCTCACGCTCCATCTTATCCCCTTTGGTCGCCGACAAGATGAACGACGATCCAAGCTCCGGTGATGGCTAATCCAATGGCTGAGCTACCTGGGTGATGCTGATCCAATGGTGAAATGGGCTGAAAGTGGTGGGTTCAGTGTGGAAGAATGGCTCGGGTTGAAATCGTGTGGAATTGAGGGGGAAGATGAATGCAATTGGGTGAAATATTTGCATGCTATGGTAAGTAAACATTGATAAAAAAAGAGATGGGGGAGAAAAATAAGAGAAATAGGTTTGACTTTTGTGAAGAAAGTCAAATAGGACAAAATGGGGTGTTGGGTTGGAAAGGAAAGAGAAGTAAGTGGGTTGAGCTATTATGCGCCTTCATGGGCTCAATTGGGCTCAATTGGCCTATGTGGGCCTTGTGGGCCCCCATGGGCCCAATTAGGGCTGAATGGGTCCAAATAGGCTTCCATGAAGTCAAATAGGCCTAAGATGGGCTTGTGCGCCCAAATGGGCTCAACTAGGGTTTAATAGGCCTAAGTGGGCCTTCATGGGCCCAATTGGGTCTCCATGAATTAAATGGCCTTGGTTAAGTCAAAACTCAGCCACCACATCCCCATCCTACAAAATTAGAAAATTAGGGTGTCTACACCTACTTACCCATGTGTGATCCTGGAGTAGATTACCTTCTAGGAAGCACTTAGTTGGTGAGAGAGAGCATGATTAGTTGCATCCATGTGCATGATTGCCATTCATGCCACCATAACAAACCGCATTTTGTTGCTGGTTCTAACCCTAGCCAGTTTTCTTTTTCCACAGGTAGTAGAGCGTGAGTTCCATAGCAACTACTCGAGCGTTCTTGCCATGGCTCCCCTATTTACGACACATCGTTGCTGATCATCTTTTCCTGAGCTATCCATCACTTTGACAATAGCTCGTCCTAGGGTTCATCCCCTTGTTCGCCACTGTAGCCTGGTTCTCACCCGTTCGCGGTCAGCTATGGCCTAGCATACTAGTGAGTCTCTTCCTGCCACTGTTGTTCTCGAGGGCACCTCCTTTGCAGTCCCTCCTACTCTTGTTGTGTCTCCAGCCATTCCTTCTGTCCCCTTCGTGCACCACGAAGGTTCTACCCCCATCCTAAAGGACATCCACTGACCCCGGCCAATATGGAGCCAGGCACTGAGTCCATCTCAGCGACCCCAGCTCGGGTTCCAGATGTATCACTGATGGCCCCACTTCCTCAGGTTTCCTTCTCTTTTAGCACTCTGCCCGCTGTGGTAGCATCTCTTGCGATGTCCCTGCCTCCAGGGCAACCCATTGCTGTCCCACCATTGATTTTGGGACCTCTGATTGTGCCATCCCTCACTATCCCTGAGGGATCTCCTGCCGCACAGGCGGAATATCTATTGGCCCTCGCCCAGAAGATCGAGGCATGGCCTTGACCATTCATTCCATTGCAGACCCTAATATTCCTGAGGCTCCTCGACAGCCTGCTTCGGTGTTCTAGGCATCGACGCCACCAACTCAGCCCTCACCCCAACTTCTCATTGCACCCACTTCAGGTGTGACACCACAGGCTCAGACACACCACATCACTGCACAACATTCAACTCCAGCATTTGGTGGTCAACCCCTCGGGTTGACAGGAGTGTAGCATCCTTAGAGTTTGCAGCCTAACGCCATACTGTCGCAGTAGTTGTTACTCCCACACTCAGCACCCACTGCCACACAATTTTCTGTTCATCCTACCTTTGCACACCATCAGGTCCAAGCACCATCACCTCCACAGTCAAACCCAGCACTCTTACATGGATATACTGGCCATCATGTTGCAGCACTAGGTGGCATGATGGTGGATCCGGAGGTGCACTCTTGTGCGACCCACACAGCATATGCGGCCCTCCCCCTGCTGCATCACCCTCACTGGCAGCAGCTCCAGATACCCTCCTCGCCAGGGTAGGTGACGTGGAGAGAGCACTTCGACAAGTGTAGGGAGGTGATCGCCAACCCTATGGATTCAGGGACATCTGTTATTTCCTAGAGGCGACACTCCCACCGCAATTCCAAATCCTGGATTTCGAGAAATATAACGGTAAGGGTTGCCTATTTCACATCTTCGGGCATATTGTAGATATCTTGCTCAGCTTCAGGCTGACGAGAGGCTGCTAATCAGCCTCTTCCAAAAGAGTCTCACCGGTCCGGCCCTTAAGTGGTTCACGTTGCTTGACATGGGCTCAATTAAGACTTGGAGCGACCTCTCGCAGGCATTCATGGACCAGTATGCCTTTAATCTCGACTTGGTCCCAAAGAGGGATGACCTTGTCGGCACAAGATAGAAGCCAAATTAGCCGTTCAGGGAGTATGTCGGCTGCTGGCATGCACTCGCATCACAAGTAAAGGATAGGCCTTCCAATGATGAGTTTATCGAGATCATTATCCGAGGAGCGTAGCCAGATGGTGGGGCTCTGTTGAGCATTCAGCAAGTCACCACCTTCCCATTTTTGATTTGGGCATGCACACGTGTAGAGGGCTCCCTCCACAGTGGTAGCTTTCCTGCGCTTGCCACATTTGCCAAACAAGCCGCATCCCCAGATCACTAGGCGAGTAGCAGCACTCACAACGACACTAACGCCAGTTACCCTAAGAGGCGGGATCCACCCAAGCCCATAGTTGCATACGTAGGGTCAACAGCCACGCCCATCAATGTGGTGAGCCAACCAAGCCCGAATCAGTTAGTTTACGCACCTACACTTAGGGCACTACACAAACCACAAATCACTACCACCGCCCAGTCGGTGTATCTCGCGGCACCGGTCCAATAATGACCTCGCCTAGGGTAGAGAAGGCTTCCGCTTGCTCCACGACAATATACACCACTTGCTGAGCCACTGAGTGCCATCCTTCCCAAGGTCGTGTCACTCCTGAAGCTCCTAGAGATCCAACCCCCACCGAATCCTCTTCCGGGGTGGTACGACACGAGCCTCTTCTGTAATTTCCACCACTACGCGGGCCACTCAACGGACAATTGCATGGCTCTTCGGAACTATGTTTAGGATTTGATTGACAACAAGGTCATCGTCATTGACACTCAGGAGGTACACACTGCACCTGCACCACCACCGGCACAAGCACCAGCGCCATCGACCTATGCAAACAATGTCAACCAACCCATGCCTGTGCATGACAACTCATCGGGCGTTGGGGCCTCAGGAATCCATTTCATCTCCATCTCTTGGTCCACGACATCTGTAGTGGACTCCTCTAATCTGATTTATACTGCGGGTAGGACCTCCCCTACTCATTTTATCATCTGATCCATGCCGGTTCCAGGTCAGCTGTCCACATGATACGGTTGACTGCTAGGGCGGAGCGTACCGTCGCATCGCCAACCGCGCATTCTGTGCCATCCGTTAGCCTCCTTATCATGTCCCACCTCTTACCTAAAATCCTATCCAATCTCTGGTACGACCTTTTACCGAGATTCTTGTCCAATCTCTTGTCCAGAATCCAATCCAATCTCCTGTCCAACCTCTTACCTAGATCCCAATCCAATCTCCGGTCCAACCTCATACCTAGATTCTTGTCTATTCTCTTGTCCAGAATCATATCCAATCTCCTGTCCAACCTCTTACTTAGATCCTATCCAATCTCCGGTACAACCTTTTACCTAGATTCTTGTCCCATCTCTTGTCCAGAATCCTATCCAATCCATTGTCCAATCTCTTTCCTAGAACCCTGTCCAATCTCCCATTCAGCATGCTGTCCCGTGTCTTGTCTAGTCTCTATTCAAGCGCCCTGTCCTGCATCTTATCCAGCCTCTTGTTCAGCTTTTATCCAATATCCTGTCTATCCAAACCCCCTCGAGCCAATCAGTTTCATTCTGGCTCTCGAGCGTGTTAGTTATTTGATTGTTCGTAGCAACACCCTTCGGATGATCGAAAACATTTGTCGCAAATGGGGATAGAAGGAAAGAACACCACTTGAGCGACATGGCCAAGGAATCTCCGAGCCCATCTAGGCAGAAGAAAAGTGAGAGCTCGAGGGATCAAGCTACGAGCAATAGCTGCATGAAGATAGATAGTCGCGCACCAAGAGGTACATTCAGATTTTTATTCCATTGGACCCCACTAACTTTGTGAATGTAGGGGTACTTGATCCCAATCAAAGTCAAGCTATGGTTGAAAAGAGTCAATGTCAGATGGTGTAACCACAGCCTCAGTCGTCAGAAGTCGCTTCGACAACATCAGTCACCTCTTCAACAGCGATCCTAGAAATTGTCGTGCCAACAGAGCCATAAGTACAGTACCACCAAGCCTTGGACAACAATTACATCGGTCTCACAGTCCAGATAAGCTAGAGGCAGAGCAATTCAGTCAATGAGCAAGTAAGTGTCCTAAAACTACCATCTCAAGAGCAGTTATCAGTCAAAGGATAGGACCTTGAGTTAAGCTCAAGAGGAAGGTCAGGCGGCATCATTCCCATCAGCTAGCAACAGGACAGCTGCCAGCCAATATCACTCCTTGTACATCAAAAAGCACCAGAGGCCAAAGCAACAAATCAACCCGGTCAGTCAGTAAACCTCATTGTCCGAGAGCCATAGGTCATTCAGCAAAGCCAGTGTCACCAATAAGGAACCATCAGGCACAGAAATCATAGTACATTCTCTCCTTCGACGTTGCCAATCCAACCTTCAAAGAAGAAGTCCTATCAAAGCTCATCGCTTATGAAGAAGAGGATGATAACTTGGAAGATGGCAAGACACTTGAATCCCAGCCTCACGACAATAATCCAGGGGGACCAAATTTACATCAGGCAATCCAATCTTGTGAGCCATACATCTCCTGAACAGTCGAGACGAATTCCGACCTAATCTCTCATGGTCCCTACATCATCAAGCAAGTCTATTCAGGAGGCGCAGCAATACTTGAAGATATGGACAATGTCGAGCTAACGGAGTCGGTTAGCAAATGTTATCTGAAGTACTACCAATGAACAAAAGGCATGTATCCTGGCCTTGTAAAGTATCCTTTCGTGCATCATGCATCATCCACTACTCCATCACGCATGCATACCTCAAAATAATCAATGATCCAACTGCATCTAATCCATAAAATTCGTCTTTTTACTTTCGTGCGCACTCAGTAACTTAATTCAAGCATCCATAAATGCATCCAGCCATGCATAAAGCATTAGCATCTCATCCCGATGATGAGAATCGAAATAGCTAGCCTGCTTGAGAAAGGCCTAGACCACTTCAGTTGTCACTACCTAGACGTCTTAGCAAGCGAGGGAGCCACCATCCAAATGTGGTTAAGCGAAATGTCCAAACTCCTACGGGGACTTACACCTCCAGAGGGAGATAAAATGTTACGAGCGAGCATGTGTGTGAGCCAAAATAAAAAATAAAAATATCCACAAGGGCATAAAAGAAATAAGAAGACAGAAGGCGAAGTCAGAAACTAGCCCTAACAGAGAGAGGCAAGTAGGCCAACTCTATCCCTACCACTTACCTTGAGGGGGAGTCGAAGCAAGCATCTCGAAGATCAAAGAAGCCTAAGGGACTAGCCACCCCTTGCATAAGATCCAAGAAGCTTAAGGGACTAGCCACCCCTTACATAAAACCCCAACAACCCCCTCCAAATCAGGATGTCCATTACCCCTAAGCAAGGGTTAGAGTGAGCCTACAAGCCTAAGAGGGAGAAAAGAAATATGTCAAAAACCAAAAAAATAGGTCTAAGTCCCCGAGAGTTTGGCATAGAGCCTAACCTACTGAATAATCCACCCCAAGAGACCCACCAATAGCCTAGAAGTCCAGGTAGGGTCATGTCATAGCAGGCATGATTAGCATTCCAAATTCATTCTGAGGGATGACACAACGTAACACCATCATGCTTGCATGCATTACCACTTGTCCACTTTGCAAGGTCCCGCTAGGTCCCAAACTAGGGGCATATTAGTTGCTCTTTAGCATAAGACCTAGCAGAGGATACCGTACACCAAGGGCATGTTAGCTGCTCTTTAGCCTAAGACCTAGCAGAGGATACCGTACACCAAGGGCATGTCAGCTGCCTTTGTGGTGATAACCTTCCCCGTTAACCAGGGGCATGTCAGCTGTCCTGTTGGTTAACTCTTCTTGGGACAGTATCTTCATCTAGAACATGTTGTCTGCTCCATAGCTCGAGTGCGGAAATAAGGACAACAATAGTCGTGAGCCTCTGAGATCAGAGCAAAGTCAGAATATCCGTATTACCTTAATCAGCAAAAGAGAGCATAGTCCATAGTCCAATGCCAAAGCCAAACTCCCTAGAAGTCGGCTAGTGACACCACAGTGAACAGCCAGCAAGATCGTCTTCCTTGAGGAGGCAACAATGCCCTAGTGAAGCCCTTATCCAGCCATGCAGCGAATATCAGTGCAAAATCAAAGCAGTAGTTATCTAGATCAGCCGTCATTAAATGAATAGCCAAAGCAGTCACACAACGAACGAGTAAGGCAATCACGATTCAGGACGCACCCACCAGCAGGGGTTTACTGGCAGACTGCTGTGGGTGAAACCAGCTATCCAAGCTTTAGCTTCCTGAGTTCCTTTCTTTCAGCAACGTCCTTATCCTCCTATTACCAGGGGCATGTCAGCTGCCTCTTGGTTTTGTTCTTTGACAACCTTCCTTCCAAACTGTCACCAACCATCTATTGATTGAATAGTTCACCCATCCAGCCTCTTGAACGACTACCCCTTAGTCGGCTAATTCGTTCATCCCTTTCCTCATGTCTCCTTTAGGTCTAAAGGAGACTCGAGTTTTGTCTGACTCCTTTAAGTCCAGAGGAGTCCTGTGTCGCTGAATCCTGGCCTCTAGGAACAGCTCTTTATTCCTTTTTCTTGTGTCACCTTTAAGTCCTGAGGAGATTCGAGTTTTGTCTGACTTTTTTAAGTCCAGAGGAGTCCCGGGTCGTAGGTTCTTGGCCTCCAAGAACAGCTCTCTGTCCCTTTTCCTCGTTTCTCCATTAAGTCCAGAGGAGATTTGAGTTTTGTCCGACTCCTTTAAGTCCAAATGAGTCCCAAGTCGCTGATTCTTGGCTTTTAGGAACATCTCTTTATTCCTCTTCTTGAATCTCCTTTAAGTTCAGAGGAGATTCGAGTTTTGTCCCTTTTCTCGTGTCTCCTTTAAGTCTGGAGGAGATTCGAGTTTTGTCCCTTTCTCGCAACTCCTTTAAGTCCGGAGGAGTCCCGAGTCGCTGATTCTGGCCTCTAGGAACAACCCTTTATTCTTTATTCTCGTGTCTCCTTCAAGTCCGGAGGAGATTCGAGTTTTGTCCCTTTCTCACGACTCCTTTATGTTCGGAGGAGATCCGAGCTGCTAATTCCTGGTCTCCTAGGAACAACCTTTCTTTCCTTCCTCGTAACTCCTTTAGGTCTGGAGGAGGTCCGAGTTGTTTTCTTGTGCCTGAGAACTAATCCCTTACCATCGGGATGATAGCCCAAACTATCTGGTGTTGAGTCTGTCAACTAATCATCGGGCTGATAACCTTAACTATCCGGTGTTGAGTCTGTCAACTCATCATCGGGCTGATAGTCCTAAATATCCAGTGCTGTGTCCGTCAACTCATCTCGGGCTGATAGCCCAAACTATCCGGTGTTGAGTCCGTCAACTCATCATCGGGCTGATAGCCCTAACTATCTGATGTTGAGTCCGTCAACTCATCATCGGGCTGATAGCCCTAACTATCCAGTGCTGTGTCCGTCAACTCTCCCTCGGGCTGATAGCCCTAACTATTCAGTGTTAAGTCCGTCAACTCATCATTGGGCTGATAGCCCTAACTATCTGGTGCTGAGTCCGTCAACTCATCTCTTGGCTAACAGCCCTAACTATCCGACAATGAGTCTGTCAACTCATCCACAGGCTGATAACCCGAACTATCTAGTCGGTAGGTCTGTCAACTTACCATGCCCTATCCTTTAACTTGTAGGTTTGATAGTCTTATAAAATGCCCCTTCTCTTGGGCTGATATCCAGAACTATTTTGTTGACAACCGTCATATTGTTAGGAGCGGGCTGATACCCCAAGACTATCCGGTTGGCACCCATCATCAGTTTATCCCTCGGTTGGGAAGTCCGACATCTTGCCATGCATCCTCTTGGGCCGAAAAATCCACCATTTGCCATATTTGCCCCGGTCAATAAGTCTGATAGACTTGCCCAGGCACACCTCAGCACAAGTTTGGAAATCCCTCACGCTCCTCTTCGAGAGCTGAGCTACCCACTCGTTTTCAGCATCACCCTCATCCATCACCCAGCATTAGGATCATCCTTTGCAATAGCATCATGCATGGGCCACGAGTCATGACTTTTCGGTGAATCTGTCGAATAAGTGGCTCACGGCCTCACAGCAAATACTACTCTCCCACGAACTCAAATGGGGTGTCTTGTCAACCCTGAGCATCGGTCTCGTTTCCATCCGTCCCTCGACCTCGCTCAGGGAAGGGCATCTGTAGACACCCCAATTTTGAGGTCATTTGGCAGCAAGCTCCTCCGAATGGTGCTCTAGTCGCAACCACCAAAACCCTAGCCCACACAAGTCCAGTCAGGCCCACACTAGCCCACCTGACCCAATTAAACTTGAAATCCAACAAATAAATACCCTAAGACCCACTTAATATAATTAAAATCCACCTAAAATCCAATAAAACCCTAAGTAAACAAATAAAACCCTAAATCCACTTCAAAATCCAATAAAAACCTAATTAAGCAAATAAAAACCCTAATCCAATTAAAACCCATTTAAATCAACTTAAAAATCCAATAAAAACCCTAATTAATCAAATTCAAAACCCTAATCAAGTGAAAAGAAATTAAATCAATTTAAAATCCATTAAATA
>JAMKQA010008551.1:0-11352 GCA_024699735.1 Posidonia australis | reverse complement strand
TTTGCCCCCCCCCCCCCCCCCCCTTTGTCGCCGAAGAACGACGACGATGGGGCACAGTGGAGCTCCAGAAGCCAAGGGATCGCTCTAGATCCCTTGGAACCGCTCCAGAAAGAGAGAGGAAGGCAGGAAGACTACAATTCAGAAAGGAAAAAAAGAAAGGAGTTAGTGGGTATACCTGAACGAAGGTGACTTGCCGGAGCTCTGAAGTGACTGGTCTCCTCCTCCGCGACGGCTCTAGCTCTGCTCTTCTCTTCCTTGCTCTCAATTCTCCACTCTCGAGTGCTCTCAAGGTCTGTCGTCGTCTCTGTCGTGTGGTTTCCTCCTCATTTTATAGACCACTGGAACCCATCTGATTGACTCCAACCAAGCGCGCGACACCTAACAGAATAGAAACAAACTCTGACTGCCGTTATGCCAGATCAGTAGACAGCCAACGGCTGTCCCCCACACGCTCTGGTCTGCTCCTTTGCTTGCCGACAGAGATGGACCGTGATCTTAGCTTCTCCGGCGAGCCATCCGACGACTGAGGGTGCTCTGACTTGCTAGCTGGATCGACGGTGAGATGCTGGGCTTAGTGAAGAGGTGGATTCAGGCTTACCGTGTGAAATTGGTGAAAAAACGATGGGTTCAGTGGGTGTGTTGATGAAATAATGGAATATTTAAATTACGTAGTAGGAAAACTTTGGTGATTGAGGGAGAAAAATGAATATGGAAGTAGGCTTGATCTATTGAGAATCACATAGGTTAAACTTTGGAAAATCAAATGGAAGGAAATGTAGGTTGAGCCATTAAGGGCCTTGTGGGCTTACTGGGCCTCCATGAGCCTATGTGGGCCTTGTGGACCCCCATGGGCTCAAATGGGTTTAGGTGGGCCCAAATGGACCAAATGGGCCCAAACGGGCCTAAATAGGTTTGATGGGCCAAAATGGGCTCAGATTGGGTTTAATGGACCTATGTGAGTCCAATTAGGGCCGAATGGGGCCAAATGGGCTAAATGGGCATCCATGAAGTCAAATGGGCCTAAAATGGGCATGTAGGCCCAAGTGGGCTCAACTAGGGTTTAATGGGCCTTGAAAGAGTTAATTGGGCTTAAATGGCCCTTGTGGGCCCAAGTGGGCTCAATCGGGGTTCGAGCTCAGCCACCACATCTCCATCCTGCAAAATTAGAAAATTTGGGTGTCTACACCAACAGTATTTGAAGATGGGGTGAACTAAAAGGTGAGAGTAGAGAATCTAGTCCAGACATTCTTCCCGTTCCTGGGGACTTTTCCACCCTTTGCACCTCTCCAACCCTTATTGTTCTTAAATGGTTTCCTAGTGGGGTTTAGGCCTCTATGTTCTAAAGAGGCTAACGGTGGTTGCTTGGGCCCAACAAAGATAAGTTTTGGAATAGCGAGGAAGGGTGCGCAAATGTCCCAATTGCGCCTATATTTAATGGGATAGACTATTTTGCCAAATGCAAAGAATCCAGAGTCAGGGATGTCCTTACCGGAATGAATTCTCACTCTGATTCTCGTGAATCCCAAATTTTTAACTCGGTCAATGGAGAGGTCAACCTCAAGAAAATCTGCAAACTCAGATACCATATGGTGAAGTACATCTACATTCCAAAGATGATGGGGAATTCCTTCCAATCTGATCCAGACCCTTTCTTCCCTAAGAGTGAAAACCGCGTTGGAGTTGGGGACCAAGGGATGAAGGAGGTAGAGAGTATTTGGAGTGAAGACCCATACATACTGAGGGTTTTGTTTCTGATCGTGGGGGAAGAGAATTTCAAAAGGAACTTACTTGGGAAAAAATCCTTAACTTCAGTCCCAGAAGGAGATGGCCAGTTGCTAGAGATGTGATCTTCCAGGGTTTCTTTACTGAGTTGTGCAGAGTATGCAGTAACTATGACACAGCAGGAGAGGGATAAGAAGAGGTCACAGGTGGCCTCAGAGGGTGGGATGATGTTAGGGTTATGAGGAGAGAGACCCGTCATGATGGGAGTAGAGGGAGAGAGGGATGTCGGTGCCTGAAAAAATTTACAAATCACCACAGAGTGGGATGAGGAGTTGCATTTAAAGCAGGAGCCAGAAAAGTTACAAAATCTTTTAGAATGACCACGAAGGCCACAACTGAAGCATCATCCAGTTAAGCGACAAAAGCTTACCAATGGAGAGCGGATTTTCCTTCTAGTCACCACCTCCCATCCTTCCTCCTTAGTTTCTTCAGACCAGGTTGGAGTGTCTTCTTTTTCCCGGAAGTGACCAAAAGACTCAGAGTGAATCAGAGGAGAAGCTACGGTGGCAAATCGAGAGCCAGTGAGAGTAGATGGAGGAGGAGAATCGTTTTTGTCAGAGAAAATCTCTATGTTAGGTATTTGAGTCGAGATTTTCACCGAGTCATAAATGTATTGTTGAGTGGGAATAAAACAATTCATTTTTTTGCACGTTTCCTCAAAACATTGATTACTAGATAAGATAGAACGACAATGTGAATCGCTTATGACAGACGAAACGCCAGATTCACTGTGAATATCATAATGTCCCACTGAATAACCCATAATTTCATTATTGTCTAATTCCGCTAATTCATGAGTGAATGGAGAATTAGCATCATAACTATCATGGAAATAAGGGTAATAAGGATAATAAGCCTTAATATTAGTGTTAATAGTCGGTGGTTGATAAATTGAATAACTCCACACAGAACTCGAGGAGACTTCTGTGATATCAGAGGACGTGTCAGAGCCTCGAGAGACCCGTCGACACTTCGTCTCTCTCAAGCAAGTCGAAAAATCAGGTGTCCAACGACTACCAACCGGAGATGCCTTTCCGGCCAGAGGAATGGAAATGACCAGGGGATCATTAAAAGAGGAGAAGATGTCCATGAACGAAGAATAATAATCTAAATAACTAATAACCTCTAAATCACAGAGGGACGAGCAATCTTGAACCAAAACTCTAGCAAAAGTGTCAACATTAAGATCTGAGCTTAAATCACCGTAAAAAATTATTGAGAAGCGATTGTTCTCACAAATAAAAGAATCCTCATTCAAATCCACACATGGATAACAACAAGTGAGAATATTAAGCCAGCTAAAAGAGATCTCAGTGATCCGAAAGAAACAATCCACGATCACATCGATTTTGATCTCAGAGGGTAAAAAGCATGAAGAAATACCCCAATGTAGTGATCGCAAAGTACCGGATCTAAGCTGGAAAGCCACAAAACATCCTAGAAAGGGCGAAAACCCCCAAGGACACCGAGGTCGAACTTCCATCGACCACGACCAGGGTAGATCTGCCGGGCGCAGACAAAAACGTCGGATCCGAAAGGGGAGAAGCAAGTTTCTTCCCAGAACTACATACCTACGGGGGAGAGCAACGACGAGGATCTATATTTCTCCAAGCGTCGATGCACCCACGCAGAAGCCAAAGCAAAGGGTTCGTCCTCCTCTAGGAGGCGGGCCTTGAAAGCCTCCCAGTTGAAGCGCGTTGCTTGGTGGAGAAGCTCACGGGGGCGAGAAGGATTTCGTCGGCAAGGGTGTCTTTTCCTCATTTTTCATAAGGAAGCAAGTTGTAAGCAATAAAAAAAAACTTCAGGGGAGTCCCTATTAGATGCTAGATGTAGAAATGCTCCAACCTGGTTATAAGAAAAAATCGAGACTTAATTAACTCAGGCCATTTTAGATTTGAATTGTCTACTAATAGTTGCCACAGTAGTTTACACTCTAATGCAGTACTAAAATATCCAATATTAAGGACCCCTCCACCCATCCTGATCCTTAGAATGGCATCTATTTTACCATTTCGCCAAATGATATCCTCAATTAGAGTTAAAGGGTGGTTTCCAAAGGAAACGACAACGAACTCGGTCAATCTCTTGTTCCACCATAGCAACAAGATGAAGTACTGATAAATAGTATGTGGAAATGGCTAAGAGTATCAAATTAATAAGGGTAAGTCCACCACTAATCGACAAATATTTAACCTTCCAAGTAGCCAACTTAGCTGTAATTTTGTCGAATACAGGAGCCCAATCATTATATGAAGCTTACCTATGGTGAAGAAAAAGATCCAAATATTTAATTGGTAACGGCACCTGACTACATCCCAAAATGTTGCAACACCTATTAATTAGAATCTCAGCAACCTCAATACCGGTGATTGACGATTTACTGAAGTTTATTTTCAGGCTCGAGTAAGCCTAGAAACATCATAGAATTCTTTTCAGATTAATCACACAATCTCAGAAGGAGCTAAGAATATTAGAGTGTCATCCGCATACTGAATGTTGGCCACATTAAGGCCCTCATAGGGGAATTGGATACCTGAGATATTATTCTCCTTCTCCAAAGTCAGCATTCTATTAAGTACATGGGTTGCTACAATGAACAAAAGTGATGATAATGGATCACCTTGCCAAAAACCATTGGAGGCTCAAAAAAAACCTTTAGATGCTTTATTGACTAACATGGAAAATTGAGTTGTGCTAATACACATTCTAATCCAACTCAACCATTTCTCCCCATAGCCAAGTCCTCTAAGTGTTTCAATAATGAACTCTCAATTGACATTATCAAATGACTTCTCAAAATTTAATTTAAGCATAATACCTAAAATACGGGCAGTGTGCATAAAATGAAATGTCTCTTGAGTCACTAAAAAACAGTCACTGATGTAACGACCTAGCAGAAATGCCCATTGGGTGTTATCAAGGATAGAATTTAGAATAAGGCAAAACCTACTATTTAAAAGGCTAATTGGCTGATAGTCCTTGATGCTTTCTACACGATCCTTCTTGAGAATTAAAGTAATAAAAGTTTGATTAACACCCTTCAAGGTATTAATATCGTTTGAGTAGTAGAAATGCCCAAACATCTCTACAATATCCTTTTTGATATCCTTCCAAAAATGATAGTTAGAAGTACAAGGGGAAACCATTTGGTCCTAGAGATTTTTCTCTAGGAAGAGCAAAGGTGGTACTCTTAATTTCATTTTTTGAAAAGCTATTTTCAAGACTACTGGGGTTTGGGATTTTAATAGGCAACAAGATATCCTAGTTTAAAGCCCTTGAAAAATCGGTTGATTTATTAAACAGGGAGAAAAAATTTTATTCAATAATAGCGCAAATCTTTCGAGGAGATTCAATATACTCCCCATTAATAAAGAGCGAAAATATTGTATTGATTCTTCTCCTATCATTTACTATTTTGTGACAGAACGTTGTATTAAGGTCTCTTTCTTTTAACCATTGAACTCTAGACCTTTGTTTCCAGTAAACTTTTTGTTCTAGAAGAAGGCTATAATGTTCCTTTTTAAGCTCTTGCTTCCTATGCTAAACTTTTGAAGGTATATTCCTAGTTTCAGTTTGATATATCTTGAATCATTAGTTCAATCTCCATAAGTCTTGCATTATGTTCTCCCTTTCTGAAGGAAATCCATCTTTTAATCACAATTTTAATAGCCTTAAATTTATGAGATAGCTTTTTAATGGAATTGGCGATTGACGGAAAATTTTTCCAATAGTTTTAGATAAGAGGTGAAATCCCTCAATTAGGAGTCATGACTTACAGAATTTAAAAGGAAAAGGCCCCCATTCTTGAGGCTTTGTATCCAGGCAAATAGAAATGTGATCAAAGATTGTATGGACTTTTCCTGTACAAATGGATTTAGGAAATTTAGACTCCCAATTTGAGGAAACTAGGAATCTATCAAGTTTCACCATGATGGGATTGTCTTGAAAATTTGACTAAGTAAATAAACAATTGTTCGATGAAAAGTCAATTAGGTTAGTCGAAGTGATAAAGTCATTGAAACTCGTCATAATTGGCATGAGTGCCAATTTATTTGAATGCTCATATGCAAATTTGGTGATGTTGAAATCACCAATCACCCAAATACTATCCAAGGTGTCCTACAAGTGCTTCAACTCAGCTAAGAATTGTGCCTTAAGTGTTGAAGTGCAAGGGCCATAAACACCCATAAGCTACCATTCAAAGCCAGGCGAATGGTCTCTGAGTTTTAGTGAAAGGGAAAAGTTTCCCATAACTAAACCAATTTGTTAAAAAGGCAAACATCCCAACTAATTATTATGCCCCTCGAAGCCCCTAGAGAAGGAAGAATTGTCCAACCGTTTAATCTTCCTCGCCAATGGTCGGAAGAAAAGATGGTGAAGGACAATCTACTTTTGTTTCACATAAGATTAAAAATGTCACATTTAAATCTTCAGACAAGATTTCTAACTTTCCTCTGTGTACAACTGCTCCTAAGTCCCCTAATATTTTAGGACATAATAATCATCTAAAAACCACGATTAAAATCGTAGAGCTACCAAGTGCTCCACACAATCAGTATTGTCTTCTAGATTAATCGATGGTAGAGACTGTTGAGATCGGATTAAATTCAAGAAACCCTTAGCCTCAAAGTCAGAAGCTAAAGAAATACCAATCTTAGCACAGAAACTAGTGAAGTTTGCATACAAATTCCAGGTTAGGATATCATTTGCTAAATCATCTATGTTAGGAACAGAAGTACTTGAAGAGGAAGTACAGTTCAATGATGCATTATTATCATGGATACCACGAGGTTCATAAAATTTAAATGCATTTGAAGAAAATAGAGTACCTGTGATAGTTGTCTGAGGAGATGCCTGAGATGGTTCAGAATCACAGACCATATTTCCCAACTTCTCATCATCAATACTATCTATCACTTCCAATATTCTTTTAAGCATCCCTTTGTTAAGCTTGTGGGCTTTGATCTCAAAGGCAACAAATTTTGTTGTAGCCGAATTGAAGAAAAGAACATTACTTTCAACATGGTTTATGATTGGTTGAGGAACATAATAGGGAACATCGATGGGGCAAATACTAGCTCAAGGAACAATCGTTGTGCATACTGGAAACGAGCGGTCCAATCCAGGTTCCAAAATCGAAATTAAGAAAGATACATCTGGAATAATAGTGGAAGATGGGTTCTCACCAAGACACATTAAATGTACCATGGCATGCGTCACCCAAGATATAGTCATGGTGGCAAAAAGAGTTCTCTAGAGAAGAAGAGATTATCGAGGCATTATTGCATGCACTGCCTGAAACATGGTCTATGCGACAAATAGAGTTCTCAAGAAAAGGGGAGTTGTACGAGGCATTAAAAGTCCAAAGATCCGATACAGATTTTATTTCAATCAACCTATTAGAATTCTCAGTGATAACTTTGGAAACAACATTTGCATTAAATTCATTGAAAACTTCTTAGGGGTAAAAATAAGACGAATGTTCCCTAAGGGAATAAAGATCATCAAAATCGACAGAATTAATTGAAAAATTAAACCTCGTATAATTAAAGACATTATGCATAAATGAGGTATTGGAGTTCGAACTATCACCCATACCTAGGTTGTCATTCTGACAGATCTAGTGTTGGTAACCACAAAGTAATGATGATTCGCACCTCTTCATCTCCCGCAAGCTAGGGCAATCAATGATCGACAAGGGGTTTGCCGACGGTGAAGCAACGGAGATGTTAGACACAAGATTACCGGAAAAGTTTAGGAAATCCTCAAGTTTACCAGATTGAACATAGGACTTGACTTATACACCAAATATCCTCTATCTTACTCAATGCGAACAAACCCCACGCTTCCCGCTAGAGTTGTTGGAGGGGTAACTGGGGAACACAAACCATTTGGAGTTCGAGGGTCAAAAGGACAAGATTATTCTCCTGAAGTCTTGCCTTGTATCGAGGGCTCAAGCTCATTCACTATTGATTTATCAGATTCAACTGGCTCAAAATCAGAAAGTAAGATCTGACCCTCACAGTCAAAGAACTTAGTGGAACGTGGTCGACTCCTTTGTCGAACTGGTAGAGAAGGGGTTACCTTAAGCAGATCTTTGTCGAACTATATAGTTGAGGGAGAAAAGCAACCGATTGTGATATAACCGTTAAAAATATGACTAACACAACTCTTTGAAATATTAATGGACTCTGGGTTATGAATAGAATTAACCCAAACAGCATCCTTAACAAGATTATCCTTATTCCCTAGAGTAGATGTGAGAGTAGGAGACGATGGGCTCCCTATGATGAAAGAGATAGAGGAAAAATGAGAAAGGAGGGGTCGATTTTCCTTTGGGGTACTTGAATAAGATCCTTCTGCTTCTGCTTTCGTTGTTAATTGTGCAACCGTTAAAGTTAGAAGGGAACTTTATTTTTCATATTGAGAGCAGAGCACTTACCTTACGAACCACCCATGGAATTCATTAGCTCTCTCAGAAATAGAGCCACGAAGATCAGAAAAAACCAAGGCCCTCATCAAGGTCAACAAGGCGAAAGAGTTTTGTAAACAACCCTCCTTCTATCTGGTTGCAAGTATCTATAAAATAATAGATTTTGAATGATGCTTTAAATCACAATTATTTGTGAAACATATATTGTCAACTTTTATCTCATTCCTTTAATTTGTGTCTGCACAGAACTTTATCAAGATTTGGTTGGTCTGGCTTGAGCAAACAAGATCATTCTTACAGGCATATGAGAATATCGCAAGGTGGTAAAAAAGAAGATCATTCTTATATCCTCCTCCAGGTTCGAATCTCATGTTATTTACTTGTAGCTTATCATCAGGGATGAAGCAGTAAATTTCAAATTGAAAATGTCAATGACTGGTAATCAATACATAACGTCAAAATATAATTCATGTGATAACCACCATATCATCAGGGAAAACGTTCATATGAGGTATTATTAAAGCATTTGACACACAAGTTAATGTGATAGCCACCATTGTGTCATTTGTAAATCTTGCTGTTATCGTACAAAACAACTTAGAAATCTCACTGAAAACACAAAAATTCAAAGGAACCACAAACTTGAAATGTCACATCAAAACCCCAATTAATGACAACAATAAGTTGCAGAATTTCTTTGGCCACAGTACAAAACCGGTTTTGCCACACTGAATATCCTAAATCGATCTCGCTATCTCTTCTGATGCTAATTGCTAAACATCTCATTTTCAAACTCTTCAGCCTCAATTCAAACGACCTTGGTAATGGTTATGAAATTTTCTGATAGTCGTCAGAAAGTGCACAAAATTGTGCATTGCATTAATCAGCACAATTTGAAAGAGCAAACTCTGCCATGCCATGAACACGTAACTTTATTTCTGAAGCAATAAATACCAACCATAACTTTATTTCAAAGAAAGTAAATACCAACCATAACCATTTCATGAGTAGAACCTACCAAACCATGTAAGAATCATCTGTTTATTAGGGGAAACAAATAAAGGCCTAGGGTAGAGAGACCACCCAAGAGAAATTTCCTAAGCTGAGCTCCACAAAATTTAGATACAGAGGATTTCGCACTGCTCGTTTAACCCTGGACAGCTAGTTAACATTTACATGGATCTAACAGTGACTTGGTCAAAACTTGCATTCAGAACACATGCATGAAAAGGCGCTGTACAACATTGAGGCAAAAGTTGTCAGATCACTTCTTGTAGATTTTAGTAGTTGCGATGCCAAAGACATTGACAGCTAAAAGGATTGAAATGCTCCATTTTACAACCGCACTTGTCTTCAGAAAGGATCATTCGCTTTTCATCCTGAAAATGGTCTTATTAGACAACGAAGCAGTAATAATGCAATCTAAAACACATGCTGAAGCTAGTAGTAGTCATTCTTCTTACCTAATAGGAGCATTGGCAGCCTCAGTGGATTGGAATGTGTCCCTTGCAATAACTGATTTAGTTTCATCGCTACCACTATCATATGATGACAGCAATTGTCTCTGCATAGGTGCCAAGCAGTAAATCTCATGTGAGATTACACATTTTACAACCATGATCTATATTAATTATTAACGGAAGCATTCAAATAGACTGACTGATTTTCCATAAAATGTCAGATTCATCCATTTATTAACCAATACATTTTGAATCTAAATTAAAGATATAAGGATATTTTCATACCAGTACATTTGATTCTGCTTTCCTGGTCTTACTCTCTTACACATCCACATTCTATCCTTTTTTTCCCTCCATTTTTTAATTTCAAATTACAAGACCTTTTTTCCCCCAAAAACTACAAGTTTAAAAAACACATGACAAAAGTTTATTTCAAGTCACGCACATTCATTCCACCACTCATTATAAAACTAGGCATTAGATGAAATTAAACTCCAAATAACATGATGATTGGATTAATTCAAAAAGCTGATTTGAACTCACTGATGACAACTTGCACCTGAACTAGAAATTGACATTACTTCTGAGACTCAATTCAGATAAACTTAAAAAACACATGCATTTTCTTCCTTCCAAGTGCTAGTCAAAAGCAAGTACAAGTTGACCTCCATCCGTTTAGGAACCTTTAAAAAGTCTGATGTACTTAAAGATGTTAATAGGTCAGATGTTGTGTAAGAAACAATACAATGAGGGACAGGTCAGTTCTAGAAAGAGACTGATGATAATTTCCAAATAAGGAATAACACACCCTATTGAAACCTTCAAATTCTTCAACCAAAAGAAATCCTCCCCACTTGAGGACAACTATCAAGATCCCCTAACAGATGTTTGTTTTTTGTATTTACAAGTGATGTATAATAAATTTAGTTTTGGAAATTTTGTCAGAAAATATATAATAAGATTGTAGTGGTTCCCAGTTACATAATTTTCTATGATGTCCCTTCTTGAAACATGTCCAGGTCAGACATTCCCAGAAGTAATAGGAAATTGGAATGACTATCCACTGTTACCATCATTTTCTTTCTCCTAACAACATTCAGCTTCCCACAGGGAAAGAAACACTCTTCCACTTGAATCAAGCAAATTCACAATATTACAAGACCTTTTAGCTTGTATTTTCTTTACTCCCATACATAGAATCAAACGTCGGTTTCGTGTCAGACTTCGGTCCGACAAAAGTAGGAAACGTGTCGGACATCGGTGGAAATGTCAGTGGAAACACGGTAAATTTACGGAAGTCCATGGAAATGGTAAAAAAACTTTGAATTTTGATTTGAAACTCTTAGATAAGCTAAAATAAGTAATAATCTACATCTTAGACTACTTAGATCAGCTTCTTCAATATATATCACATAAAAATACAGTAGATAGACCTAATAGAAATATTCCGAAGTATAAATGATACATAAAAATACTTAATAAATGTTTAAAAACAAAAAGACTCAAAAAAATTACCTTATATATGCTTAATACCATGAAGAATACCTTGGTGGATTAAAATATTCTTCCTGTACATCAATCATATTGTGTTCTCGATGAATTTGTTGTCGAATTTGAGACTCTCTCCAGAACACATAGTTGTTCCAAGACATATGATTATAATATGTCTGATATTCA
>JAMKQA010008550.1:0-10300 GCA_024699735.1 Posidonia australis | reverse complement strand
TCGACCCAACGAATCCGATATATTGTCATCTCTCCCTTTTCTTTTGTTAGCTCGACAAGTTCGATATCTTATCAGTTCTCTCCTTTCTTTTGTCAGCCCGACAAGTCCGATATTTTGTTAGCACTCCCTTTTCTTTTGTCGACCCAACAAGTTCGATATCTTGTCAGCTCAATCCTTTCTTTTGTTAGCCTGACAAGTCCGATATCTTGTCAGTTCTCGCATATTGCGTTCCATTACACCCCACTACATTAGCATGGCATCAACCCTGCATTGACACCCTCATAGCATTTAGCCCTAGCTTTGCATTGCTGCATATGGCACTACAAGCTCAGCATGCCACTCGTAGCATTGCGTGCTAGTGACTTGTCCTTGACATTGCCTACTTGGCATGGTCTACATGCATCGCATGCTCGACAGCACATGCATTGACCACAATTCCGCCTTACCTGCATCATCACCATTGTTGGCATCGCATACTCGACATACTTCCTACAACATTGAGTGCTAGTGATTCTTCCTCGGCACTACCTACTTGGTGCGGTATCCTTGCCATTGCATGCCCAACTCCACACAACCATCATCCATGTCGCACACACTACATCTGCATGGCATTCGCATTTGCATCGCATAGAGCTGCACATATCCCTAGTAGAGCTCGACACACGCCAGCATAACATTTGTATTGGCTTTCGTGTTTTATCATGCTTTTCGAATCCTTGTTTTCAACATGGTTTTCGTGTTTGCACTCGCATTTCAGCATTGTGTTCGTGTCAGCATTTGCATTCGTTTTGGCATCATTCTTGCATTTGCATTGCAGCAACGAGTCATGACTTTTAGTGTATTCTGTCGAATAAGTGGCTTAGGCCAACAGCAAACAGCACCTCCCGAATGGTACCAATTGGTGTGTCTTTTGTCAACCCTGAACATCGATCACAGTTCCATCTGTCCCTAGACCTCGCTCAGGGAGGGGCATTGATAGAAACCCCAATTTGGCAGCCACTCGCAAACGAATTTCTCTAGCAGAGTTTGCTTTAGTAGCGACGAGGCGCATCCCAATATCAAATCCCATTTCACCCTCCAAGCTAGCCCAAAACATTAGCAAATCCACTAAACCAAGCCCTTAACTAAAGAAGCTAGCCCAGTAGTAAGCCAAGCACACCAACTCAGCACACCTTCCAGGCGCACATCACTAATGCACCTCCCCTATTTCAGAAAGCCCAGAAACCACGTAGCCCATTACGCCCTCATGCCAACCGTCTCCTTGACGCCTAAGCTCCCAGACCCTTCTTCCCCCAGCCATATTAGCCTTCTCTCCCATGCATTTAGAGGCCTGGCCATTTTTCTCCACCATCCTCAAGCACCCATCTTGCTTCACCGGTAGCACCTACCCACTCATCATGACACCTCCTATTCCAGCCACCCAAACCAAGCAACCACTACACCCATAGCATCTCAGCACCATACTGTCCTCCTTGCGTGCCTCCGATGCCCCCAAGCATCCTAGCCCAAGCCATGCCGCTGCGAGCCACCCGTCGTAGGACAACCAACAAGTGTACACAAGTAAGGCCCCTCATTCCCATGCAAACCAGAGCTTGTTTTCTTTCTCGTTTTCACTATGGGCTTGTTATTTTGCATATAATCATCTCCTAGTTGCAATTACTTAGGATGTGCACCTTTAATACCATGCATCATTCCCGCCAGTGATGGGTTGTGTAGCCTGAGTTTGGCCGATGGCTTGAGCACAAGGCAAGGCCACCCAAAGGCACCTCTTTCTTCCCCTTCCTCCCTTGAGCAAGCCTAAAGGATGCCTAGTGTTCACAGCCACCACCACAGCTAATCGAACCTGTGCCCTCCGACAAAGTTTTGAGAAATTAGGGAAGAGAAATCCTTGCATTCACCTACATTAGCATAGCATCCTCACCTCTCCACTAGCTCCCCCTATCTCCTAGAAACATTGACCAACCTCCACCATGCCCTCAGTCTGTGTTTCCTACCATGGGTCGCCGGTGAACCCAATGGCAAGGGAGGTTGGTGGGTTGAAGAAACCATGCATCCTAGGACCATAATTTAACATTAGGCACAATCACCTGCATCCATTCATGCTTCCCAAGCCCTCAGTCACATGGGTCGATCGTCGAAATTCTGCCATTTCGAAGAGGAAGCTTGCTGTCTGAAATAGAGTACTTGGGGTGCACCTCGATAGTGCACCAGGCTGGAGCACCAACCTAGCTCACCAAGTTGGCGCACCACCTTGACGCACCAGAGCGAAGCACTACTCTTGCGCACCATTCTGGTGCACCTCGTTGTTCATAGTGCACAAAGCAACCTTCGCACCTTGTTTTGCAAGCTTTCCACCATTGATTTTTGGTTAAGGCATTTCTGACTTTTCATCCTGCATATCTAGACTACATTTTTGCATATCACCTTGCATAATACATGCATGCATTTGCAACTTATTCGCATACATTAGATCTATGATGCATGCTATGTGGTACTCATGTGACCAGACGTGATTGCCCCGCGTATATCCCTAGTGGATCATACTGGCACCATCATGCCTTGGTCCAGTGCCACTATAGCATTAGCGAGCATTAGGATGCATGGCCTTCCGTCCATTTGCATTTGGCATAGCATCAAGCATTCATTTTAAGCATAATAAAGCATGCATTTTAGACATAGGCGAGCATCTTAGATTATCCAGATAAATGTAATTAATGAAAATTATGTGTGTAATCTGGATAATTAGTATATTAATGTAGAGAATGGTGTCGAACTCCCTCTATTTTGTGATAATTAACTCTTGTTCTTGCCCTATTGTGTTGTATTCTAGAATTTTATTCCACATGTGTGGGAATGGGACCCAGAAGAATTCCAGTCAAATGATGCACAGTGAAAACCTTATTTTATTTCCTTTTTCTCCTCTCCCACCATACCCTGCCATGATCATTTTCTCTACACCCAGAGCCATGCCTCTTCTACTACCCTACGTCCCGCTCCATACCCTACGACGTTGCCTGAGGTTTCAGGCAGTGGAAGGCGACAGCTTGCAGAAAGGAAGACGACAAGTAGAGGAGGAGATAAAGAGGGTAGAAGAGATGGCCATTTGAGAGTAAGGGAGGGGAGGTGAAGGGGAAGAAGAAGAAAGAGAACTCGAGTGAGAAAGAGAGGGCGACAGAGAGGGTAAGAGGGGATCTTGAGCCTGAGGAAGGGTCGCGAGCACTAGTTCACGTCGGAGGAGGCGGGAAGCTCGCCGGAAGGGAAGGGAGGTCGCCAAGAAACTCAAAAGTGTATGCGTCCTCGTTCTTCCTCCATTCCTCTTAATAAGTCTTAAATCTTGAATATTGCCATGATTATGAATGAGTAGCATGAGAATGGGTAGATTAGAGTTAGATCATGGATGAATGTTAAAGGTATGATTTTTCCATGATTTTACAAGTATTTAAGTAGAATTTTCGAGATTCATGCTATAGTAATGAGAAATGGGTTTCATGCCTTATGATTTTTGTATCTCGAGATTTATGCAATAGATTTTGATGAAACTTGTCCCAAATAAAAGTAGACTTGGCATGCTATAATATACATTTTGTGCAACATTTGTAGTGTGCCAGGAAGGGGTCCGTCGGAGGCCCCTAATCCAGTGAGTTTTGTTTAGGGCAGCCAGCCGTTTCTCTGAGAATCAGTTGATTCAACATACCAAACAAGTTTGGTATGCCAAACCAGAGGATTTTGGCATACCAAACGAAGTTCAGTCTGTCAAATCCATGTCAAATTTATCAGTATTGGCCAAATCGGCATATTAAAATCGTTTGGTATGCCAAGTTAGAGATTTTTGGTATACCAAACAAAGTTCGATCTGCCGATCAGAGCCCTGGACTGTTGTAGTTTTGGGGCATTTTGGCATACTGAAATATTTCAGTCTGTGAAATCAGACCCCTTAGTTAATCTTTGAGATTTTTGCATGAAGTTTCTTGAATACCTGTTTATTTGTTGTTGTTTTTTTGGCATATTGTTAGTGAGAATTTTTCAGACATTTATAGAAAAGATATTTCAAAATAAAAGAATAGGTTACAGAAGGATTTCTGTAATAGAAGAGTTTTAGAAAAGAGTTTTAAGAAAAGAAAAGCATGTTTTAGAAAAAAGATTTCAGAATTTTGAGTTAGCCCTGGGTGGAAGAAACTAGAAGCCAAAGAGTTAGTGCTGGCTGAGTCATGTGCTTAGTCAGGCAAGTGGTATTAGGTAGGCTAGGTGAGGTAGCTCAAAAGCTCCCACAGGGCCAGGTAGGATAACTCAAGAGCTCGTGATGGGCCCAGTAAAGTCACTGATGCTTGCAACACTAAAGCAAATTAGAGGGACGCCATGAGTAAACGTATCCCCATGCAATGAAAATAGAAAAGAGAAAAGAAATATTGAGGTCGTTGGTCGAGACGATGATATGTCTTGCATGGAGACTTTCACCATGGCAGTGTAGGAGATTGAGGTTGGTGCCTCTTCCTCTGCTTGTGGCCAGATCACCCTTGATCAAGGTGACACCAAGAAAGAGATTTTTAGATTTCAAACTTAGATTCTGTTTGAGGCTAGAATTGAGCTTGGTTTTGGCTTCTAAGTTTTAGCCAAATTCTAGCCAAGTTGAGATCAGTGTTTTAGGGCTAGTTACAGCCAGACTTTTGTGTTTAATAAAGATTTAAAATTTGGGATTTTGGCTAGAACCTAGTCTCAGAACAGTTTTCCAAAAAAATAGAATGGAGCATTGTTTTCAAAAAATTAAGAGAGAAAAGTTTTGAAAGAGTATGTTTTGAGAAGATTTCTCGAAAAAGGATTTTCCAGAATTTTAGCCAAAACCTTGGTTTTGTAAGAACCAATGTTGAGGTTCTCAGATAAACCTTTTAGAATAAATAACCAAAGTATTGTCTTAAGAACTAGCTTAGAGATTGTAATTGATTTTCCACTATTTTTGTTGTAACACATACAGGATGACTTAGAAGTCACTCATGCATTTTAATTGTTTGATTTTCAGGTGCATAGTTGGAGTACAGCTAGTTCTGATGCATTGAGCTTTCGGGAGCCACTAGCCACATACAAGTTTGGGTAGTAGTCAGTAATTACTTAATTTTATATTTAGTTTAGCAGACTTAGCTTAGCATTACAATTGTGGCACCTTGAGTAGCGGGGTGTTACACACGCTGTGACCGTGCCCCAGCCTAGGGGTTCGGCGCAGAGTCGCGATAGAGGAGAGGAGGCCACAGCCATGCCAAGATGGCGAAGGCGCAAGATGGGATGAAAACGGAAAGAAAAGGAGTTGCCACCTAGTCTTTTAAGTGAAAGATGAGGAAAACCACAAACAAATCACAAAAAGTGAATGAATGAGATGTAAACATGAAGGCCAGATGTCTACTAACCAGAGGACGGGTAAGGATTCCTATTACGCACGGGGAAGTTTTAGGCACCCTCGTACGCCCGAGAAACTCGGTCTTTCTAGCCGGATTCGCTTGCTTGAGGCTGAATGAATGTTTGCTATGCCTAGACTGTGTTCTAATCGTGCTGACGTGAGTGCCAAGACAAGATTAGATGGATGCATAAGAGGGTACGCGAAAACTGCAAAGAAATCCTCGTGAAATGATGAAATCGCAAAGTATGGCACAACAAAGAAAATCACATGAAATGACGAGGTTTCTAGTGAGAAGGACTCGAAAAATCATACAGGTATTAAGAATGTCAAAAATGCAATTGACTCAAGTCGTTAGAATCAAAGAAGGCATCGTAGAAATCAAGGTGGGAAAACTGCAAAGAAGTCCACATAAAATAGGATAACTGTACATGTGAAGAAATTCACATAAAATGATGATGTTTTTGTAAAGAATAGTCCAGTAAACCATACTGAGGTCAAAAACATAGAAAGTAAGGTTAGCTCGAGTCATCGAAACCATGGAAATGGTCGTGAAAATCAAAAAGGAAAAATAATCTGTGGTCGGGCCAATGTCGGCGTTCAGGCCTGTTAATGTACGCCCTAAGGCGATGAAATCCAAATCAAATCAAAAAAATCCAAAAACGTGGAATAAAGATAATCAAATCAAATATTCAACAAAGGAATCCAAAGACAGATGGGAGAAAAATCCACGGAAGAATGCATGAAATGCAGACTTGTTCAAAAAGGATGGATCGATGTGTAAATACAACAAAAACTACGTAAAATGCATGGAAATGTACCTAAATGAGTAAAGAATGCTAAGGAATGCCTTGGACAGAGATTATGCATGACTTGGTGCAATAATTGACACACATGTGCATGAATTGATGACTCAAGGGCAATTTGGTCATTTTAGTGGTCACATGTGATAAATGCATGCATGGGGATATTGCACAGTTTATAGTATGCCAAAATGTATGAAAAATGTCAAGAAAAAGAAAACATGCAAAAGAAAAGGTCTTGAAACAATAAAACAATGTAAAAACAATAAAAGACAAGTATAAGGACCAAAACACAAAATTCACAAAAAGGATGAAAATCTGGATTAAAAGTCATTCAGAAACTTCTGCCCTAGTGTACAGATGATGGATCAAAGGAAAATGTGATACTGGGATGTGAGAATGGTACTTAGATAATTTCCTAAAAACTCAGGGTCTATTTTGCAAAATTCACAGAAAGGAAAAGTTCATGGTTAAAAATGTGTTTAAAAAGTCTTATCTTGATGTTAGGATCTAAAATTTAAAGAAAATGTGGCTATGAGATGTGACATGTGTGAAAATTGTACTTTTGGTAATTTCTTGAAAACCTAGGGTTTACTATGCAAAATTCCCACATAGGGTGCAAATCTGACAAAATGTGAAATCAGATGTTCATTTATATTTCAAACATGGTTTATTGATGAAAACTTTATTCAAGTGATGATTTTAAATGTACATGTGATCAATTAATGTGAAGCATATTAAAATGTGATTTAAAATGCAACAAAAACTATCATTAATGATTTAAGAAAGTTTCAGGATCCTAGATGTAAATTTTCATATCTAAAAACATTATAGATTGAGTTCAGGGACTGATTTGCAAAATTTCAAGACTAAAATGTGATAAAAAAACAAGTTTTTTACATGATCAGTGTAATTATGGATAATTTTAAGGTCTAAAATGCAAATTATTCAAAGGAAACTTTTTTCAAAAAACTCTAGGGGCCAAATGCAAATGTTCAGGACTTAAATGCAAAGAAAACATGATCTCAGGGGTTTAAGTGTGATCAAACATGCATGAATAGGACAGAAATGTAATTAAAGTTTAAATAGGGAAAAAATGTGAAATATTTACAATACAATTTTAAAATAAAGAAACTCAGGGGTCACAAATAAATTCTCAAGACTCTTTTGCAAAGAAAATATGAATATAAGGACCTAACTGTAAAGAAACAAACATATAAAGAACTAAAAATTAAATTACCATTTACATAAGGGAAAACATGTAATATTTACATAAATAATAAAGAAATGAAACTTATTTAAATCTTCAGGGGCTTAAACACAAAAATACAGGACCTAAGTGTAATAAAAAAGGACCTAACAGTAATAAAAAAAGGACCTGGATGTAAGAACGGACCTAGATGTAAGGAAAAACGACCAGGATGCAAGAAAAAAGGACCTGAAAGAAATTCGAAGGACCTAAATGTAACGCTAATTAGAAGCTAAATGTAATTATTAAAAATTAAAAGAAAAAATCCTAAGTTTATTTGCTTCGAAGATCGCCAACGGATCACCGGCGATCCTTCTCCGACGCGAACTTCGGCGAGCCTCCAACGGCGGCGCAGCGGCAGGAAGGTGGTGGCGGTGGTTGGAGAAGCTTGGGGGCTTCACAGCGAACACCTCTAGGGCAGTGGGCTGGACTGGGGAGGCCTGAGAGGCCTCCCCCACCTTGGGCTTCGGCGAGCAGCGGTCGTCACAGGAGAAGACGACTGCAGAGGCTTCTAGAAGCGGCATGGAGGCTGGGCTAACGCAACGAGCACCGGAAAACCTCTAGGGAAGCACGGTGAGGCTGTGAGAAGTGGCAGGTGAGGCTAGAATGGCACGGGGCACCCCCCCTGACGCAGGCTCCAACGAGGCACCCTGTCGACGTCGGGGGAGAGGCTGCAGCGGTGGGGTAGAGCGGGAGACGTCTGGAAAAGCTCTGGGGGCCCACAACGGTAATTTTGGATGCTGCGCCCATCCCCGACTCCGACAAAGGGTGCAACGACGACGGCGGTGGTCGTCTGGCCACAGCAATGCCAGGAAATCCACCTCTGAGCAACGGAGGCTCAAGGAGGAAGAGGGAAGAGAAGGAGGGGAGGCCCATAGGGCCTTCTCGGACCAGGAGACATCTAGCCTCCTCGGTGGTGGTGAACCCACCACCGGAGGTAGAATCAGTAGTGCACAGAGCCTGTGTACGCCACCGTAGTGCAATCTAAAGGACACGGGGAGACACAGTGTGCCTAAAGGAGCTCAATTGGAAACTAAAAAGGGGGTGGAAGTACCTGGGCTAATGGATTGGTTGTCCTTCGACGAAGTTCCACGGCGACGCTCCCCTGGACCGACGGCTCTAGTGGCGGTTCAGTAAGGCTCCTAGGTTGCAAGTGTGTTGACGGAAAGGCTCTGATGGTGGGGAATCGATGGGTCTCTCTGGATCAGGGGTGTGGAAAGCTTGGAATGTGGTTCTCCTCTCTCCAGCGACCTTTGTTTTCGTTTCTCCTCTCTGCTCCGTTCAGTTTTTGTTCTCCCCCTCTGGGTGGTTTCTCTAGGCTTTTAAGAGGGATGGAAGGTGAGGAGGATCATGGGTGATGGTTACGGTTGGCCAGAACGTGGGAAGGAGGGAGTGGGGGAGATGGTGCGGGGAGAAAGAAGGAGCACTATGGATTTATTTTTCCTATTCACTAAGTTTTTCGGTTGAGAATGATGTAATGAA
Source organism: Posidonia australis (assembly GCA_024699735.1). Taxonomy (NCBI): domain Eukaryota; kingdom Viridiplantae; phylum Streptophyta; class Magnoliopsida; order Alismatales; family Posidoniaceae; genus Posidonia; species Posidonia australis. The sequence continues at coordinate 1,383 of JAMKQA010008550.1, read as the reverse complement.
TGTATGGGCTTAACGGGCCAGTATTTTGGGCTTTTTGGTTTTGTTTTTGTTTTGTTTTTAGTTTTTGGTTTTTAGGGTTTTGTTTAAGTATTTTGGTTTTGCTTTAAATTTTTGATTTTGTTTAAAGTTTTTGATTTTCTTTTGGGGATTTTTTTTTTTTTTTTTTTGTGATTTTGAAATTTAATTGTTTTTAAATTAGGGTTTTTAGGGTCTTTAATTTGAGTTTAATTACATGATTTTAAGTTAGGGCTTTTTGGGATTAATTAAATGATTTAGGCTTTTTAGGTTTTTTGTGATTTAATTAATTTAAGGTTTTTTGTGATTTAACTAATTTGGGGTTTTTTTGTGATTTAATTTGTTGGTTTAAGGTTGGGATTTTCAGGATTTTAATTATTTTAGGGGTTTTTTAGGGTTTTGGATTTTAATTAAAGTTTTTTAGTCTAAATTTGGTTTTTGGATTTTAATTAAGGGGTTTTTAGTTTAATTACGGTTTCTAGGGTTTTAATTTCAATTTTGAGTTTTAATCCAAGGTTTTTAGTTTAATTAGGGTTTTTTGGGTTTTAATTAAAGTTTGGGTTTAAATTAGGGTTTTTTGGATTTTAATTAAAGTTTTGGGTTTAAATTAGGGTTTTTAACTTAATTAAGTGACTTTAGGGTTTTTTAAGGTTTTTTGAGTTTAATTTAGGTTTTCCTTGAAAATAAATGGATTAAAGTGGTTTAAAATGGATTTTAATTGGCTTTGACTTTAATTAGGGTTTTCACTTGATTAATTAGGGTTTTAAATGTTTTTAAGTGGTTCTTGTTTGATTTTGATTTTGATTTTTAATTAGGGTTTTTGCTTAATTAATTAGGGTTTTAAGTGGATTTAAGTGAATTTTATTTACTTTTGGCTTTAATTATAGTTTTACTTGATCAATTAGGGTTTTTAATGGATTGAGGTTGATTTAGGTAGATTTTGGTTTTAATTAGTGGTTTTTGCTTAGATTAAGTTAGAATGGGCTTGTGGGTTTAGGATCTTAATGGAGTCATGGTCTAGGGGTGGTGATTGCTACCAGAGCATCTTCCAGAGGAGCTTGTTGCCAAGTGACTGCAAAATCGGGATGTCTACACACGCAAAAGCCACACATCCGAGCAATAAGCCTAGAAAGACCAAAATTTTGGACGTGTGGAGTGCCTAATACCTGTTGGATACTAAAGCTTCTCTAGAGGGGGGTGAATAGAGATTTTCCGGTTTTAAATATATCTTTGGAATTTATTATGCAATTCAAGAATTTAACACAAAAACATTCAATCGCAAAGACAATAGATTTATAGTGGTTCAGCCAACCCCGGCTTAGTCCACTCCTCAAGTTCCCCACTTGAGACTTATCCCTTATATTCAAT
>JAMKQA010008549.1:0-10987 GCA_024699735.1 Posidonia australis | reverse complement strand
CTAATTTGAATTATATTCACTATTAATTTTTAATCTAAAATTTAACGGTTAGAATTTAACAAAATATGTTGAATGTTAAGACCTTTAAATTAAGAATCAATAGTTGTTTAATTTAAATGAAAATTTCACTATGTATTTATGGATATCTAATAAGTATATCTATACGGTTATTTCTTCTTCCTTATGTCTTTATGAAAAATAAAAAGTTGCCAACATATTCCTTATATGTAGGCACCTACATAAAAAATGTCCCCTTATCATAATACTGAGATGACAGATGTGAAAAGTCTGATTTCCAAAGATGGCATCTTTCTTCTTGAACCTTTTTTCCGTTGAGGAAATTTTCCAAATTTCCCTTCTTGCTCTCTCGTCTTGGCATTGGATCAAGGTCCATGCTCCAAGGCTTCCTCCATTGCTATGGATGCTTCTCCTCTCATCTTCATTATATGGGCATTGGGTAGTTGCAAAATATTTCTCCTCCATTGCTGTGATCAAGGTTTGGCTTCACGGATTGGGTAAGGTTTTGATAGAACTAAAAAGAAACACATTGCATATGTACATTACTTCTATTGTTTTAGAATATGATGCTCCATTTATGAAAGAAATTGTTTTTTAAGTTGTAAAACTTCCAGATCGAACGACTTAAGGCCTGTTTGGAAAAGGGTTGGATTGTGGTTTAACACAAATAATCCAAAAAGAACCTTTTCTTCTTCTCATCAAGCTATCTGTTCATTCATTTTTAGTTTTTATGTCAATAGTCCATTGATTTGTCACTATTCAACTACTAATTGAATAAATAATCCAGACCTAATAATCTACAAACAAGAAGGCCCTTAGATTTCGAACACCAATCAACAACTAAAATCATTGGGAGAATGTTGATTAGAGGCCTTGATTAATCTTAAAATGTTCCATTTTCTTGGAGAATTCCGATGGATTCTCTTGAGTGCACTCATCTGTTACTTCTTGATCCTATGGTTTGTATTGCTTCTCACATCATCTACATCCCCAATTTGACCTACTTTCTTATCTCAATCCTAGGATCAACTTGGTTCTTCCTAATAACATCTCAACCCTTGAAATGCTCAATCTCTTGATTTTGCTTGATTCTTCAAAATAATGTGCATCCACGTATGAGTTAAATAAGATGGATTACCATAAGAAATGTCAAAGAGAATATAATAACAATAACGTATCATAGTTCATTTGCAACGGAAAATTAATTGGAGGTCCCAAGTAGATTTCTCTGTAAGCATGATGACATTGACTAGTCCTGTTTAGGTCAACTAAATTTCAACAATTCTCTTGTATGATAAGACGAGACAACACAAGAGAACGTCCAAAATCAAATTACTACTCTTAACTGAAACGAGCGGGAACCGTCAGGCCATTTTGGTGCACCAAGAATGATGCCAGCAACACGTTAGACGATGCCAGAAGTCATCCATTCCAACCGAACATGGATCCGTGCAAATATTTTCAAGCTCTAAATTAAGTAAACAGAATCCAAGCTTGATGAGGTCATAAATGTGAGATTCTCCGACAATCCCGGGAGGATCCACCTCGTCTAATTCAGTAATGACATCATGTATATTTTCATTGACTGGATTTTCCTCTAATACAGGGATGGCAGGAGCAGCTGTGGAAAGTCTGATTTCCAAAGATGGCAGCTTTCTTCCTGAACCTTTTGCCGTGAAGGAACATTTTCCAATTTTTCCTCCTTGCTCTCTCGTCCTGGATTTGGATCAAGATTCATGCTCCAAGGCCTCCACCATTGCTGTGGATGTCTCTCCTCACATCTTAATTATATGGTGATTGGGTAGTTGCAAAATATTTCTCCTCCATTGCTGCGATCAAGGTTCGGCTTCATGGAACAGACTCCTCCTGTTGATCGTACCCAAGGTAAGGTTAATTTTGATAGAACAAAGAAGAAACACATTGCATAAATACATTGCTTCTATTGTTTTAGAATATGATGTTCAAGGAAACGGTTTTTCCTCCAAGTGGATTATGTAATGTAAGTCTTGGTGTATGTTATCTCTTGTTGAAGAGGAAGTGGATGAATTTTACTCTCCGGTGGAGGAGGTCACCCTCACGGTCCCGATGACCGATGACAAAACAATACCAGTCATGACGTTTAGGACATGGAGCTTGGGCATCACCACTTGTGCGTTGCTTGCATTTCAAGGTCAGCTCTTCGCGTACCGACAGAATCCGATCTCCCTCTCCTCGGCTTGTGCTCAGTTAGTCCTCCTTCCAGTTGGGAGGTGGATGGCCGCGACATTGCCGAAGAGACGTATTAAAGTCCCACTGACGAATTGGTCGTTCACAATGAACCCCGGCCCGTTCAACGTCAAAGAGCATGTGCTAATCACACTGTTCGCTTCAAGTGGTCTCCTTAACCCATATGCTTCGAGGCTCATCTCGATGATGTTTGCGTTTTATCACAGGAAGATTCATCCATTGGCTGCATTTCTATTGATGCAAACATCCCAGGTGACTTAATTACATTTTTTTGGTAGATGCAAGCATCTAGACAATTATATACTTGTGTAAGCACATCAGTTGAGAGTGAACTAAAAACAACTTGTAGTTATTTGTTGATCTTAATTAGTTCATGCTTGACTTCACATGAAAACTATATATGCAATTTACTTAAGTATACTATTTTGAATCAAGACTCTGAAAAACATAACAAAGCAATATGGCAATGACCAACCTTAATGTGGCAGCTGATAGGTTATGGATTTGCTGGATTGCTGATGAAATTTCTTGTGGACAACCCCTACATGGGGTGGCCTTCAACATTAGTTGATGTATCCACATATAGGTATTGCACTTCTCTGTCTTGTACACATACTGAGAAAACAACATTGTTGTTCAAATCCTATCAAAATTTCTCTTCAGATCATTCCATGAGGTCGAAGTAAGGATCAAAGGGAAACTCACTAGATTTCAGTTCTTTTTGATAGCCACTGTCGCAAGCTTCGCTTACTACATAATTCCCAACTACTTTTTCCCTTCAATATCTGCTCTCTCCTTTGTTTGCTGGATATGGAAGAAATCGATCACTGCCCATCAGATTGGTGGTGGATACTACGGCCTTGGGTTGGGTTCGATTGGGTTGGATTGGTCTGCCATTAGTACAACCTTGGGAAGCCCCATGGCCAACCCTGCGATGACAATCTTCAACATCATGGCTGGATTCGTTTTGATCCTCTATCTTGTAACACCATTCGCGTATTGGACTAATGCTTATAATGCAAAGAAATTTCCTATATTTTCCGCACAATTGTTCGATAAGGACGGTCAACGTTACAATATCTCTCGAGTTCTGGATTCTGGAAAGTTCCAATTGGATGAAGATGCTTATAACAAGTATTCACCTATGTATATGAGCGTATACATGCCGTACCAGTATGGTTTTGGCTTTGCAAGTGTTACAGCTACTCTTACTCATGTTGCACTCTATAATGGAAGGTATACATCATTCTTTTCCTTGACGAAAGCTAATGTTTGGAGTTATAATGTAAAAAAAAAAAAAAAAAAAAAATCTACCAAGTAGTGTAAAATGGATATTTCTAACTGGTGTCCAAATTGTCATGATTTATTGTTTTCTGAAACTAATTGACGGGCTCAAAGGTTATGTCTGTTGCATGCTGAACTGGAAATTAATTCAGTAACTTGTCATACTTCTTTTCTAGGTCAATATGGAAACAATTCAAGGAGGCTCGAGGGAATGGGGACAGAAAGGTTGACATTCACACAAAGATAATGAGAAAGAACTATGATACAGTTCCTCAATGGTGGTTTCTTGTAATTTTAATGTCAATGATAGCTTTGTCCGTATTAACCATCGTAGGATATAGAGAAGAGCTCCAGCTCCCATATTGGGGAGTTCTCTTGGCTTGTGCTTTGGTTCTTTTTTTTATCCTGCCAGTTGGTGTTATTCAAGCTACAACAAACCAGGTATTTTCAATTTTATCTACACTACTTTGTTAGGTGATAACGTTTTGATACTTTCTAGTACGCCATATGAAATGCACAGATTTGGAAATGGGACTTCCTCAATTATAATTTTCTTCTGATTATGTGGCTCTATTTTTGGTGCATAGGGCTTATCATTAAATGTGGTCTCAGAGATGCTTGTAGGGTACTTATACCCTGGAAGGCCAGCTGCAACTATAACCTTTAAAGCATACGGTATCATGAGCTTGTACCAAGCTCTTGCGTTCCTAAGTGATTTCAAGTTTGGTCACTACATGAAGATTCCTCCCAAATCCATGTTCATTGTACAGGTAACATATTTCTCCTAACAGGAAAGATTTCACACCATCTTTTGCTTATTTAAATGAAGCTCATAAGATCTTATAAGTCATTTAGATTGTATAAACTGAAATAAGATGTTTAGCATCTCATATTGCTTGTAAGCTGTTCAACTAGATGTTAGAGGAAAAAAAATGAGATGCTTCTACGTATAACTTATGTTTAGTGAAACTTATATTATACTTATTAGCTGAATCAAGTAATATAAACTAAAATGAGACAAATAAGAGCCCATTAAAAATCGCAAATGAGATGTTTAAGTAGAGGTTTTTAACGAATTAGTGGCTTTGGTGTTTCTAGTTATAGTTTATGTGAGCAATTCTTGTCAATATATAATCTATAACAATGCGTAATGGTGTTCACGAAGCATAGGATTCTAACTTCACATTGGTGACTTACTTTGAAACAGATCATGGGCACAATAGTCTCCTGCTGCGTAAGCTTCGGCACAGAATGGTGGCTTTTCACATCCATTGAAAACATCTGCGACCCAACCAAACTCCCCAAAGGCTCTCCATGGACATGCCCAGACAACCATGTGCTCTTCAACATGTTCAACGTCTGGGGCCTCGTCGGACCAGCCCGTATCTTCGCCCCGCATGGTATCTACCGCAACATGTACTACTTCTTCCTCATCGGCGTGGTCGTCACCACCTTCTTCTGGTACTTGGCCGTCAGGTTCCCGCGCAAGCCATGGCTGAGGTCCGTCAACGTGCCCATCATACTGGGTGTGGCGACGGTCATGCCAGGCATTAAGCCTGTGACGTTCTGGTCGTGGTTCTTTGTGGGGATCGTGTTCAATGTGGTGGTGTATAGGAAGTACAAGGGGTGGTGGGCGAGGTATAATTATGTGTTGTCCAGTGGGTTGGATGTTGGGGTGGCGTTCATGGCTTTGATGGCGAGTGTGTTGCAGTTACAAGGGGTGTATGGGATTAGTTGGTGGGGGTTGGCTGTGGATGATCATTGCCCGTTGGCCAAGTGTCCTACTGCTCCTGGGATAAAGGTCGATGGATGCCCATTGATTAGTTAAAGAACAAGTATGGGATAAAGGTCGATTGTTACAGTTTGTAGACTTGTAGAACACGTATGGAATTTAGATATATATTTGTTTTTTATGTTAAGAAAATGGGAAAGTCTACCTTACCTGTAGTGTTATTTCAAAAAGTTGCAATTGTCTATTATCAATTATGATGATTTGTTTGTAGTTGCAAATTTCATTATCCATATTTTTGAATTAATGGTTTGTCTCAAAAAAAATATGTTTGAGTTAATGATCAAGATTAAAAGTTATTTGTATCTATCTTGTGCCAAACTTACTCTCCTTAGGAAAATTTATATTTATTAAAAAAAACTTATCTTTTAAATATTTATTGAAACTATACGCAATTTCAAAAAACAAACTTCTAAGTGACAACGGTTGAAACATTTTTAATTTGAAATTAATGATTTTTCCAAGTATTTATAATTTATAACAGTCCATTAAAACAAAACAAAAAATTTATATGAAGTAACAAATAGGGAATTAGAACAGTTGTTTGTTAAAAATAAAAGAAAATGTTGGTGGAGATCAATTTTTTATGCATTGAATTACGTGCACAAATGCATTATAAATGAGCTATCATGTCTACATTATGGATGCTCTAGTGATATGTTTCTCTTCCCCTTCTCAAAATGAGATTAATCTAGTAAACTAAGTAGTGAGGGGTTGTTTACGAAGCAATGAGAGAGCTTTGTGGCCTTTTTATAGAGAATAGTATTTTAAAATTTTAAAATCATTTCTTTATATGTCATATTTTTTCCAAAAACACGGGTTTAATAGTTTCCTCATTTAACTGCTATATTGATTTATTCAAATTTGTTTTTTATTTAATTTATTTTTTAAAGTTTATTTTTATTTATTTAATAGTGCATTTAATGTAATTCTATAAACTAAGAGGAGAGGGGTTTTCCACTATTTTATGTGGATTTTTGTACGTACATATATGTTAGGGACCTCTCATGTTAACGAATTTAGTATTATATATCTTCTCCACAAGAAGAATGTTTCATTCATTTTGTGTCGATCACATCACAGAAAATAAATAAATAAATACGATATTGGGTTCAAAATGTGTATTAGACTGTAAATGGTGTATACATCTTCAATCAACCTTATCAGAATAATGACATTCGTTTTTCATTAGTCAATCATGTGCATTCTAATTATAAGACACATTTTTTTTTTTTTTTTGGTAAAAGGTTTAATTGTATTTCGTCGGCTATTAAAAGCACAATAAGAAATACAGAGTATGATATTACACTGAAGGAGACAGAGCCTCATAAATAGAAGTTCCAAAAATATTACACCACCAGCAGACAAAGCTGTCTGAAAGAAGACCTCAAAGGACCTCGGGTGGCGCAGAGCCACTACCGGAGTTAGCAAGGGGCACATTTGACTATCATTAATTTTCTTTGAGGTGGGGATATCACAAGTCATGAATCTTGACTGCTTACTGCATGGAAATAATTGTCTGATGTTTACTACATAGGTTCTTTGTGAGAGTGTTAAAAAATTTATACTTACCCAAGCATTAAGAAAAGATGAGGACGCAAAGTTCATTCTGAAGGATAGGAAGGGAGAAAGGAAAGGGGTTTTTGTGTCAATATCTTTATTATGATGCATATTTTTATCAATATTCTTCTTCTAACAAAAAATATGTCAATGCTCTCGTTGGACCCAATAATTGCTATGAATACACCTGTTGTAAGCCTCTATTTACTTCTATCATATATCTCTAACTCAACTAAGGTTAAACCCAACTACAACATAGGGAAATTACTAACTTACCCATATACACATCGATTCTGCTTCTTCTTTCCTTCCATACCACCCTCCATGCTCTCCTCTTCCTTCGCATCTCATCCACTCCATCTCGTCGGAATCATGACTAAGAGCCCCTCCCCACCTTTCCATTATCGCCTTTGCCATTGCCTCCTCCTACTCCCCCCATCCACCCACTGGTCACATTCTAAGCAGTCTTCAATGATATTGGTAAGCTTCAACCTAACTCGAATCAAACACCCAGCATATCATTCTCCAAAACCTATTTTTCATCTCTTCCCCCTCTCTAAATCCATCTCCATCCTATCCCACAAGCCCCACTCTACTACCCCAATCCGTTGCTCCACTTCATCTTCTCATCTACCACTAGCAAGGAAGAATAAAAGATTTTGCAAGAGGAAGTAGAAGCTATGGAAAGTGGGGTATTAACCTAAAATCTATCAGGATATATTGGTCTTTTTCAATGGTAGGTAACCATTACATTCAATGCCGTTGATGATAAACCTATTTGAGGGTACTCAACATAATTTTTTGGTCCAATGAGCAAATTGCAACAACTTTCTTTAGAAGAAGTATATTGATGATAATGTGTATTTTAAGGAAGGTTTTGAACAAAAAATGCCAAAAAGAAATTATTAAGATGGCCTCTATGTTTTGTTGTTACGTGACAGTGATGGCGTGCATGCATCTTTTTCTTCTCTCTTTAAATCATGCATGCTTCTTTCTTCTTCTCTTCTTCGTTTTTTTCACATTCACCCACTCACCAATCACGTACATGTTTCTTTTTCATGAGTATACATGCATGCTTGCATGAAGTTACATGTATGAATTTACAAGCACGTGCATGCTCACTTTTTTCTTTGTTTTTGCATGAGTTCATGTATATTTGCAAGTAGGATTTTGTATCAGTGACATATTGTTTATAATGTTATTAGAAAAATAAGAAATCATGAGAACAGATATCCATGCAAAGTCATCGTTAATGGCTTTAGCAACGATATTATGAGGACAAAAAGTCTTCACAGTAAGTCTAGTCGTTTTTTTTTTTGTAAACGGTATTTAGTTGATATTAATAAGGTAAAAAGTCATCCAAAGTATTACAGAGTATTGCCCAAACAAAATAAACAGAACCAGTCACACAGCAGGTGACCAAAAAATATTACAAGTATCTTATGAACCAAAAAATCTCAGCAAAAATTCTCAGCAACTACATGCTGCATAGTATCAATTAACTAGAAGTTAATCACGCATGGGAAGAGCAGGAGTTCTAGTATCATACTCCATCTCACATTGGGGATTACTGGGAGCCAATGAACTATGCTCCACATCTCTGTTATGCTGATAAGATGGTATTGCCCGTGTTTTTTCACTTTTTTCGAAACTTGTAGCCAAAGAGTCTACCCAACAGTAAAGCAATGAAGAGATATCATTGGTAATCCTTCCAAATCAACCAGAGAATGATTTGAAAAACCTATTGTTCCTTTCATTCCAAATCAACCAGAGAATGATTTGAAATAACAATATCCAACTAGAATAAAATAGATCAATTTTAAGATGGAGAGTAGACAGAAATAAATCAGTAACACAAAAGTAACCAGGATTGACAGGGGATGCTAGGAGAGCAAATCTCGAAAGGTCCAGTGTCAAGGCATGTCAGAAAAGGGCAGCTTCTCACCACTCCACTGTCAGAGGAAATCTCTGAGTCAGAGATTTTCCCCGCGTCCTCTGAGTCAGAGATTTTCCCCGCGCGAATGTGTAACACTTCATATTTTGAATTTTTTTTAACATTAAAAAAATGCAGTGAGTGCGCGTAATGAGTGACATGAGAGGACGCGCAACAGAGCGCAATAATGTCGAATTGCATTCAACAGTAATTTCCAGAATTTTCGAAACAGTTTCCAAGTAAGCAGATACCCAACCCTACTGGGCACCGACAAAATAGGGCATCTCCCGTTACTAGTGTAAAAAGACCAGGCAAAGCTAGATCAAACAAATATGCATCGCGATCCGAAGTTAACAGCAATAAAACAATATTTCGTAAAAATAAACCAGTCACCACGAAGACACCGACAAAGAAAAACGACGTCAATAGTAGCAGCAGGACATATTTCTCCCAACAGAGAAGGAAGAGGAGCAAAATCAGTTAGAACAAGCATCCTGGCCTCCCCCCTCTTCCACACCAAGTAAGACGCAAACCATTCGACAAATCATCGAAGAAAAGGATGGAACAGGGCTGAGCAAAGAACCAGAGAGAAGGTCTGGTTCAGCCCCGAGGGGGGGAGGGAAGAAGCTTCCCCTTGCCGCGTACCTGCCTTCTCTCTTTCCGTCGGCAGTGGTTACCAGGTCTTAGACGGTAGCAACTAGGATGATCGGCCAGCAGCCGGAGTCCGGAGGTTGGAACTAGACTGTTGTCCCGATCCACAACCTGTAGGTTCCTGAAGTAGGACGCCTTTCCGAAACCCTCCCGGGAAAGGAGGAGTCTGGTACATGGCGGAGGGGGGCGGGGGAGGGTGGAGAGGGCCCATCGACGTCGAGCACCACGACAGCGACGTGCAGAGGCTCCTCATGTTCTCCGACGCCTCGGAGTACCGGCCAGCGTGAACATGTCCGAGACCCCCAGCAACAGGTACTGCAACCCCAACCACAACACGCTCATCTCCGTCGACATCGAGCTCTTCCGCTTCACCTCAATGGCGACGACGATGGCCATGGAGAGGGGAGGCCAGCGCCGATGCAGTGGAGGGGCTTGAGGGAGAGGCGGTTCTTTAATGGGAAATAATGTTCCAGTAAGTCTAGTCGTTAAAATACATTTGTGAGAAAATTTCCTAGCAATGTGCACGCAAAAAATTTTGTGAAGACTTAACGAGAACAAAAAGTTCTCGTAGGATCCTCGCTACTTGTTAAAATCTCTTCACAATGTACACACTAAGTTCTCATAAAATTAAAAAAAAATTTAAAAAAATTTAAAATTACGAGAACTCAACGAGGACAAAGAAATTGTGAATACTGTATGTTTCGTTTCTCCTTCTATCGGGTCTAGTTTCTTCTTCGTGATTTCTCCTTCTTTTCCGTTGTTTGGTCGGTTGATGTGTTGGTCGGTTTCCCTTATTACATTGGTTGGCAAAAGAGGTTTTGTGTGTGTTCCCGTGGAATTGTTCTTATGCTTGTTTTATGTGTTGGTTAAATCGCCCTTGAAGAATTTGCGCCACACCCCCACCCCACCTCCTTGGGCCTTGCATAATGTGATGATGCGTGTCTTTGTTTTAGTTTCTTTCAATGGTACACATGTTTATTGCATCCATAATGAGATTAGTGTTCCAGAGTCCTCTGTTGTCTTCAATAGTGGGTATTTGGTGTTTGTTAAGTTCGTTTAAATCTTGTTTATCGATCTTATCATTCCTTGAATTTGGATTGCGACTTTCCATGTGGATTTTTTGTTCACAATTATGTTCTTGAGATCCATGGTTTTCATATTTCGGAAATTGTTTAAGCTGAAGTTGGTAATCTTAATGATCCATTTTACCCCTTCAACATATGAATTTTGTATGAAGCACACAGATAATATGCAACGCTTGCATGTTCTGTAAAGGTTGTAGAAGTTAAGCGGTGCAAGTATCTCACATATTTGATGCATGGTGTTGTTGTTATTCTTTGCCCAGTTTTGTGCTTCCAAGGCAATGGCTTTAAGTCAGAGTGCACGGATTGGTCTCCTTGTGGCTTTCTTTGGGGTGCTAGCTTTCGTATTTGGTGTTGTGGCTGAGAACAAAAAGGTTTATTATCAACTAGGCCATTCTAATTGCTTGGAATGCTTTCAGTTTAGATTATCTGTTGTGGTTGATT
>JAMKQA010008547.1:0-10688 GCA_024699735.1 Posidonia australis | reverse complement strand
GCACATCTCTGTTTTCAGCAGTTTTCCTGCATTTTAGCTTGCATTTAGGCATATAGTAAGCAAGGATGATAAATCGCTCAAGATATTAGATCCCTGATCTTATTATGCAATATTCTTGCATCAACTCTTGGCCCGGCACACGAGCGATACTTCTGAGCATTAGGACACACCCCCTACACATCATGCACCTATACTCTAGACACCACAAGCATCTGCATGGCATGGCATATCGCCCACGGGCGTACAGCAAAAGGCTGAAAAGCCGACATTTCATTTGCAAAAGAGAAATCATTAGAAGACCGATTCGTCGGGCGTGCGAGGGTGCCTAACACCTTCCTCGTACGTAACAGTGATCCTTACTCGCATTTCTGGTTTGCGCAGTCCGTTTTTATTTGTTTGCATGATTTTCATATCTTTATGGTTTTCTCCGTCTTCCATAAAAGACTAGGTGGCGACTCCTACATTTTCTTGCATTTTTTCCCCTTTTCTTTTTGCGGTGGCTTTGCCGCGTTTTGGGCACACATACCACCCATTTGTGGGCCACCCTCGTCGGCATGGTTACAGTTTTAAATTAGGGTTTTAATTATTTTAGGTTTTTTTATTTTGTTTTTGTTTTAGGATTCTCATGGACTTTAGGATTTTTGATTTTAACTTTGTAATTAGGGTTTTGTGATTTAAATTTGATTTTTAATTTTAGGATTTAGGGTTTAATTAATTGGTTTTAAATTAGGGTTTTGAATTTTAATAAGGGTTTTTGGTTTTAATTTAGGGTTTTTGTGTTTTAATTAGGGTTTATTGGTTTATTTAGGGTTTTTGGATTTTAAATTAGGGTCTATTGGTTTATTTAGGGTTTTGAATTTTGATTAACTAAGGTTTTTAATGGATTTTGGCTTTAGTTAGGGTTTTCACTTAATTACTTTGATTTTAAATGGATTTAAGTGGATTTTATTTTATTTTGACTTGAATTAGGGTTTTTGTTTCATTAATTGGATCTTAAGTTATTTAAATTTGATTTTGACTTGAATTAGGGTTTTCACTTGATTAATTGGGATTTTAAGTGTTTTAATTTGATTTAGACTTGAATTTGGGTTTTTGTTTCTTTAATTGGATTTCAAGTATTTTAAATGTGTTTTGTTTGGTTTTTATTTTAATTAGGTCAGAGTGGGCTAGTGTGGGACTGTGTGGGCTTAAGTAGGCCAGGGTTTTGGTGGTCACAACCAGAGCATCATCTGATGGAGCTTGCTCCCAAGTGACTTTAAAATTGGGTTGTCTATAGATCCGATGGACATTATGAAAACCACTCTTTTATTAATAGTGGTTTTGTGTTTTTGAAGTTAATGAAAGGGAGAATATAGCTAATTAATTATTGTTCTAGAATACAGTGTAGCTACAATAATATTTGGTTCGATTACCAAAGATTTTGGGAATATAAAGGATTTTACACGTTTTTCAATATATTATTGTTCTCTAATGAAAGAGACTGGAAAAAATAGTTTTCATTCTAAGATAGTTTTCATAAAAAATAGTTTTCATTTCATGAAAAAAATATTTTCGTTTTAAGTTTTTTGATTCAAAAAAATGAAAAAAAGCCATCATTCAAGTAACGTTTCCTAACTTGTTTTTCATTTCTTTCCATTGTTATTCTTCATCCGATTTTACTAATACATCAGGGTCTTACAGTTACATTGTGTCTTTTTTTCTAGTTTCCCATTGTAACTTATTTCTTATTGACTTAATAGTCGCTATTTCAAGTAGATGAAACAAAATGCTATTGACTTAATAGTGGTTTTGTGTTTTGGAGGGTAATGAGAGAGAGACTATATTTAATTAATTGTTATTATTGATAGTAGTAATTGTTCTGTTACCAATGATTTTGAAAATATTAAGGGTTTTACACGCTTTTCAATATGTTGGTATTTTCTAATGAAAGATTTTTTCATGAAAAAAAAGCTTTTGTTTCAAGGTGTAGACACCCCAATTTTGAAGTCACTTGGCAGCAGGCTCCTCTAGATGATGCTCTGGTTACGACCACCAAAATCCGGGCCCATTTAAGCCGACAGAAGCCCATTCTGGCCCACACTAGCCCACTTTGACCAGATTAAAATAAAATAAACCAAACAAAACACATTTAAAATCCACTTAAAATCCAATTTATAAAACTAAAACCCTAATTCAAGTCAAAATCAAATTTAAACCCACTTAAAATCCAATTAATAAAACAAAAACCCTAAATCAAGTCAAAATCAAATTTAAATCCACTTAAAATTTAATTAATGAAACAAAAACCCTAATTCAACTCAAAGTCAAATAAAATCCACCTAAAATCCAATTAATCAAACAAAAACCAAAATTAAACCTAAAACCCTAAATAAAACAATCAAAACCCTAATTGATCTCAAAATCCTAATTAAAATAATCAAAACCCTAATTAAACAAAAAACCCTAATTAAAAGTCAAAATTAACTAAAATCCATTTAATCAAGTAAAAACCCTAATTAAACTAAAAACCCTAATTAAAATCCATAAACCCTAATTAAAACACAAAAAACCCTAATTAAAAGTCAATGTTAACTAAAATCCATTTAATCAAGTGAAAACTCTAATCAAACAAAAAAACCCTAATTAAAATCCATAAACCCTTATTAAAACACAAAAAACCCTAATTAAAAGTCAAAGTTAACTAAAATCCATTTAATCAAGTGAAAACCCTAATTAAGCTCAAAATCTTAATTAAAATCCAAAACCCTAAAATTAAACTAGTTAAAACCCTAGTAAAACTCTAAAATGATTAAAACCCTAATTTAAAACTCTAATTAAACAAAACAAAAAATTTAAAGACTTAAAATCCATAGATCCCTAAAAATTTCCGAAACAAAAACCTAAACTAATTAAAACCCTAATTTAGAACCAACTAATTAAACCCTAAATTATGAAATCTGAAATTTAATTAAACCCAAATTAAAAATCTAATATTTAAACCCTAAAACCCATAAAAATCCCAAAAACAAAAAAAGCCAAAAACACAGCCCAATTCGTAGGCCCATATAAGCCTAATATCCCATTTAAACTCTCAATCAAAAACCTTACAAAACATCCAAAAGTAATTTCGGTGACCCTGCATTTTCCGGCGATCTCTCTGGCATGATCTCCGACACTCAATCCTTGCTTCTCGGACGTGAGATTCCTGACCCCATGATCTCCGGGCCTTCCACTTCCGTCGTGCCCTCAACCCCACGACGCGGAGGCCATCCTAGAGGAGAATCGACGGTTGAGGAGGCTTCTGCCAGAGCTTAAAAGCTCCTCACCGTCGACATTATGGAGGAATCGTCGAGCCTCCCCTACAGAAGCAAAACAGCCTGCCCTCTCGAGACCCCACGGACCAAAAGAGCAACCCTCACCTTCCAGAGCGATCCCCACCCTTTTTGCTTCCCGGAGCCACCAGCCAGAGCACCGTCACAGCTAACCACTCTCCCCTCCTATTTCCGATGCAATATGCTTGTAGAGTCCTTTAGGCTCCCCCGATTAGGCCACGACGGTGGACCTCCCCCCTTTTTTTGCCCACTGTTGCCTTGCCACCGATGGTAGGTTCACCCCACCGACGAGGCCTCAGGCGAGGCCCCTTGGAGGCCTCTCCTCTCCTCTCCTCCCTCTTTTTCTCCTCTCCTCCAGCTTCTTCTTCTCTTCTCCATCTCTCTGGTCTCCCTCCGCTCCAGAAGACCTCCGCCATCGGTGCCAGCCCGTTGCCACCGTTGATCGCCGTCGAGAGACGCAGGGGATCACTGGGCCTCCTCGCTTCACGCCTTTAATCTAGGGACCTCCGCCGTGTCTCCAAGAAGCCACACGCGTCGCCCCATCATCGTTTGGACTGTCCGAGTGCCACGACCATCCACAGCTGTCACCATCGCCGATGCAGGGGATGGGGGGAGCGGATCAGGCCACCCCAACCCTCGTCGAAGCCTCCAAAAGATTCCTCGCGTCGCTCCGGAAGTCCTCCGGGTGTCTCCACGCCGTTCTAGTCGTCGGAGTGCCGCTGCCCCGTGCCGTCGTCTTCCCCGTCACCGATCCTCGCCGGAGCACGAGGTTGGGGGGGCCCCAGGCCTCCCCAGCCTTACCCAGCCTCCCGGAGGCCATCGCCGTGACCCTCTGGAGCTTCCCCAACCGCCACTCGCCACCCAACTGCTTGTTGGAGGAGGAGCGCCAGTGAGCCTCCGACGATCTTCGACGGAGAGTTATTTAGGCCTAGGCCCCTTTAGTTTAGATTTTTTTTTATTAGCTCCTTAGTTGATTACAATTAGGCCCTTTTCATTTAATTTAGGTTCAGTTCTTTTGTGTTTTAGCCCCTGTAATTTTAAAGAACCATCAATTATTTTCTTTTCTCTGTATGTTTAGCATATAATCCCTTACATCTTGGGATTTTTCATTTTTAATGCATTTATGGATATTTTATCATGCTTAGGTCCCTGTTTTCATATTTTATTTGCATTTAGATCCTGAACATTTGCATTTAGCCCCTGAAGCATTTTTAAATGTGTTTTCCCTGTCAAATTGCATTTTGAACCTTAAAAGATTTAAAAATCACACTGGCCATTATAAAAATCAAATTTTACATTTAGGTCCTAACCTTTTGCATTAAGCCCTTAGAATGTTAAAAAATGAGTTTTCACTATAAATTTTGCATCTTAAACCCTAACAAACCTCATAAATACACTGACTAGTACAAAAGCCTAATTTTTATCACATTCAGGCCCTTGAAATTTTTTATATAAGCCCCTGGGTTCTTAATAAACAATCCCTGAGTACATACAATTTGCATGTAGGCCCTTAGGTTATTTCTAAATACATCATTTAGGGTTTTAAATGTTTTCTTGCATGTTTTAGATTTTTTTCACTCATTGCATTTCACATTTTGCATTTCATCATAGAGTATATTTAGAAATCATGTTTTCACTGTGAATTGATCTTTAGTCTCACATTTTAACCACATTTACACTTATGTGTGAATTTTACACTTTAGCCCTGAATTTTCAGGAAATTAACCAAGTGCAATTTTCACATCTCAGTGTCACATTGACGTTGGATCCATCATCTACATGTTTGAATAGAAGCCATGAATATAGTTTTCATCTAGATTCTCATTCTTTTCGTGAATTTTGCGCTTTAGTCCCCAAATTTATCTTTTATTGTGTTTATATCATGTTATTGTTTTTTTCCCTTCATGTTTTCTTGCAAATAACATCTTCTGGACTTTTGTCACCCTTTTTGACACAACTTAGATCATGCATCATCCCCATACTTGCATTTAACACATCTATCCATGAGAATGACCAAATTTCCCCTATGTATCTGATCCGTGTGCATGCATTTTAATTTTTGCACTCAGTCCTACCTAATCCTTGTTCACGTAATCCTTTAGCACTTTTTACGCATTTAGGCACTTACTCATCCATTTCACATAGTTTTCATCACATTTACACATCTGTCCCTATCTTTCAGGGAGCCCGCATCTCATACCTTTCTCTCGGGGATTGCTATCTTCACATTGCTTTCAGAATTTCTCATTCGATATTCAATTTGATCTGCTCCTACAATTTGGAATTTTCTTGATTTGATGGATTTCATCGCCCGAGGACGTACACAAACTGACCAAAGGCCCACATTGGCCCATTTGCTGACTATTTTTCCTTTTCGATTTTCACAACCTTTTTTATGATTCTGAGGACTTGGGTTGATCCCACTTGTATCTTTTTGACATCAGTATGGTTTTCCGGAGCAGTTGGCCCAAAAACATCATCATTTTATGTGAATTACTTCACATGTCCAAGTTTGCCTTTTTTACGTAAACTTCTTTGCAATTTTTCCACCCAGTTTCCCGTAATGTTTTTCATGGTTCTATTATCCTATGTTGTTTTCATTATTGATTTTCTTGAGGCCTGGGCAATTTTATGAGCCTTTCTCACTAAAAAACTTGTCATTTCATGTGATTCCCTTTATTGTATCGTATTTTGCGATTTCATCATTTTACGTGGATTTCTTCGCAGTTTTCGCATACCGTCATGCACATCCATCCAGTATTGTCATGGCATTCACATTAGCATGTTCAAAGCATGATTTAGGCATAGCAAGCATTCGTTCAGCCGTAGCAAGCGATTTAGGCTAGAAAGACCGAGTTTCTCAGACGCGCGAGGATGCCTAATACCTTCCTCGTGCATAATATTTAGTTAGCAGACATCCGACCTTCACATTTGCATCCCATGCATTCAATCTTTTGTGGTTTTTCTCGTCTTTCCCTTAAAAGATTAGGTGGCGACTCCTTTTCTTTTACTTTTATCCTATCATACGCTTTCGCCATCTTGACATGACTGTGATCTCCTCCCTCTAGTGCGACTCCGCGCCGGACCCTCAGGTTGTCATGGTCACATATGGAAAAAATATTTTCATAGAAAAAAGTTTTCGTTTTAAAAGTTTTCGATTTTAGATTTCCGTTATAAATGTTTTCTGCATTTATAGGATTTGGATCAAGTAGATTTAAGTTGAATACAGTTTTTCAAATTTGTACTTTAAATCAAAATAATGTATTTGAAGTTGTTATTCAACATTAAAGAGAGTAGTTAGGTTTTCGACATTCTAATTCAAAAACATTTTCCCATGAAAAACCTTTTTCCCGTGAAAAACTCTTTCATTCAGTTGCAGAACATTACTTGAATATTGTTTTTTTTATTTTTTATTTAAACAAAAACCTTCAAACAAAACGTTTTTTCATGAAACGTAAACTTTTTTTCATGAAAGATACTTCATTTAGTTACAGAATATTACTTGAATGATGTTTTTTTTAACTTTTTTAAAACGAATACCTTAAAATGAAATCTTTGAAAATGAAAATTTTTTTTATTAACGTTACCAAAAAGAAAACGAAAACTTTTTCTGATCCCACCATTTTCTCAACTAATCATTGCTATGGGTACAATTGCTTCTTTCGATCCGACCAAGTCGTCTCCTGTCCCTTTTAAGTTTTCAAATGGTGGCACCGAACCACCTCCCTAGTTCTCTTCCAAACTACTCCACCTTGGACCACGACCATTATTAAAACCCTAATCGCCAATCCTCATATCCGAGAGGCGTCTGTTGGTAGATCTGTCTGGGGACCATGGTCAAGACGTTCAGCGCCGGATTCCAGCTCCTGAAGTGGACAAAGGGGCTCACGTTGTCCTGGAGAATGCTCCTCGCCGTGCTCTGGGTCGTCGGGCTGGCGACGGTGCTACTGTGGTACCGGAGCCCCGTGGAGGATTCCTACTACACACGAGGAAGGTGTTAGGCACCCTCGTACGTCCGAGAAATTCGGTCTTTCTAACCCAAATCGCTTGCTAAGGCTGAATGAATGCTTGCAAAGCCTAGATCATGCTCTGAACATACTAATACGAATGCCATGACATGACAGGATGGACGTGCATGATGGTATGCGAAAACTACGAAGAAATCCACATAAAATGATGAAATCGCAAAATACGACTCGACAATGGAAATCACAAGAAATTACGGGGTTTTTAGTGAAAAAGGCTCATAAAACCACTTAGGCCTTAAGAAAATCAATAATGCAAACAACTTAGGTCAGCAGAATCATGAAAAACATTGCTGAAATCCAGGTGGAAAAATTGCAAAGAAGTCCACGTAAAACGGGGAAACTTGGACTTGTAAAGTAATTCACATAAAACGATAATGTTTTTGCAAAGAATGACTCAGAAAATCACACTAGTGTTAAAGGGATCAAAAATACAACAGACCCAATTTATTAGAAGCGCAGAAAACATCATGGAGATCTGAATGGGAAAATTGCAAAGAAACCCACATAAAACAAACAAATGACGACATGTGAAGAAAATCACATAAAATGATGGTGTTTTTGGACCGACTGGTCATGAATACCATACTGATGTCAAAAAGGTAAAAAGTGGGATCAACTCAAGTTCTCAAAATCATAAAAAAAGGTTGTGAAAATCGAAAGGGAGAAATAGTCTGTAAATGGGCCAATGTGGGCCTTTCGGTTAGTTTGTGTACGCCCTCGGGCGATGAAATCTAAATCAAATCAAAAATCAGAAATGTAGGATTAAAGCAAATCAAATCGAATATTGAATAAGAAATTCTGAAAGCACTGTGAAGAAAGAAATCCCCGAAAGAAAGGCATGAGATGCGGGCTCGCTCAAAGAAGGGACGGATGCGTAAATGTGTTGAAAACTTTATAAAATGGATGAATAAGTGCCTAAATGTGTAACAAGTGCTAAAAATGACTTGGACAAGGATTAGGTAGGGCTGAGTGTGAAAACAAAAATGCATGCTCTGGATTAGAGACATAGGGGCAATTTGGTCATTCTCATGGCTAGATGTGATAAATGTAAGTATGGAGATGATGCATGATCTAAGTTATGTCGAAATATGTACAAATCATCTAGAAGGTGTTATTTGCAAGAAAACATGAAGGAAAAAAACAATAACATGATATAAACGCAATAAAAGACAAACATGGTGACTAAAACGCAAAATTCACAAAAGGATGGGAATTTGGATAAAAATATACTCAGGAATTGTCAAAGGATAAAAATAAAAGACAAACATGGAGACTAAAATGCAAAAACCATTTTAAAACCCTAAATGATGGATTTAAAACTAATTTAAGGGTTTATATGCAAATTGTCTATGCTCAGGAATTGTTTATTAAGAATCCAGGGGCTTATGTATAAAATTCCAGGGGCCTGAATGTGATAAAAAATGGGATTTTATAATGATCAGTGTAGTTATGACATTTATAGGGTTCAGGATGTAAAATTCACAAAGAAACTCATTTTTTTTAAAATTCTGGGGATTATTGCAAAAGGTCAGGACTTAAATGTGTGTGATAGAAATTGAATTTTTAGGATGATCAGTGTGATTTTTAAAAAAATTTAGGGTTCAGATTGTAAATTTCACAGAGAAAACTCATTTTAAAATGTTTCAAGGGCTAAATGCAAATATTCAGGACTTATGTGTGAAGAAATCATGGTTCCAAGGACCTAGATGTGACAAATCATGCTTGAATGCATTAGGAATGAAAAAATCTAAATATGCAGGGGATTATATGCAAATGATACAGAGAAAATAAAGGGAATGAAATTATTTCAAATTTACAAGGGCTAAAACATGAAAGATCACGACCTAAATTAAAAGAATACAAGGACCAAAATGCGAAAATCCAATACTACAGGGCTTGGGCCCAAATAGATCCTATTCGAAGATCACCGGAGGATCACCAGCGTCCTCCCTCCGACGATCACTCCTGCAATGAACCAGCAGCGACCCAGCGGCGAGGGGAGGTGAGCGGTGGTCCCAGAAGCTGGAGTAAGGCACGACGATGAACTCTGGCGTGTCGGAAGAGGCTGGGGAGGCTTAAGGACCCCTCCCCCCCCACCCACCCACCTCGCGCTCCAGCGAGGCACTCTAATCGGTGACGGGGAAGACGACGACGCGGCGCAGCGCTGCTCCAGCGACTGGAACGGCGTGGTGGTGGCTGGGAAAGCTTCGAAGAACCACGGCGGAGCTTTGAGAGGAAGTAGCGAGGTCTAGGGTGGTCCGTAGTGTCCCTCCCACCTCTGAGTCGTTGTCGATGATTGCGGCAAGTCGTCGAGGCACTCTGGCGATTCAAACGGCGATGGAACGATATGGAGATGTTCGTGGAGAGGTGGAGAGGCTTCCCAGAGCAACGATGCAGAGCAGGAGTGCCTAGCGTATTCCAGCGCCTCCTCGACGACGGTGGTCGACGACGGTGGTAGGGCTGCGGCGACGGCGATGGAGCAGTGGGTCTTTGGGTGGCCAAAGGGGGGTTCCTCGAGAGCGAGGGAGCTCTCAAAGGATGAGGAAGGAGAGGAGGAGAGAAGAGAGGTCTTTGGGACCTCTCCCTGGAGCCAGGAAGCCACTGGCTTCTTAGACAATGGGGAACCTACCATCGGCGACGGAGGCGACGGCAGACCGGGGGGACTTCCCCATCGAAATGCTACCTCAAAAACCCACGGGAACTAGGAGGCCTAATGCGAAAGAAGAAACCAAAAGAATGAGACAGAGGATTACCTGATCGGAAGATGTGGCTCACTGGTGAAGCTCGACGGTGATATTCCGGCTTCTTCGGCGATGCTCTGGTTTGGGCTCCGGGCTGCGAAAAGAAGGCTAGGGTGGCCTGGAAAATGGGGTTGCCTGCTCTCGTGATTTGGGTGTCGAGGGAGGAAGGGTTTTGCTTGCTAGAGGGGAGGGCTTGACGATCGTTTCGTCTGTCGACGGTGAGGAGCTTTTAAGCTACGACAGAACCCTCCTCCACTATCGATCCTCCTCTTGGATGGCCTCCGCACCGCAGGATCAAGGGCTCGACAGAAGAAGATGGTCCGGAGATCACGTGGATCAAGGATCACGCATCGGAGATCGCGGGATCTGCCGGAGATGGTGCTGGAGAAGTTGCTAGAAAAAGCGAAGTCGCCAGCGATGAAAGCTCGTCGGAATTATTTTTGGGTTTATGAAGTTTTTTGGTTTAAGGATGTATTGGACTGCAAATGGGCTTATGGTTTGGGTCTTTTTGTTTTGTTTTTTTTTTTTTTAGGTTTTGTTTTTAAGGTTTTAAATGGATTTTGGGTTTTTGATTTTAAGTTTTAAATTAGGATTTTGTGATTTTAATT
>JAMKQA010008546.1:0-12907 GCA_024699735.1 Posidonia australis | reverse complement strand
ACTTAATTAGGGTTTTGAATTTGATTAATTAGGCCTTTTATTGAATTTTAAGTTGATTTAAGTGGGTTTTAAGTGGATTAGGGTTTTTGTTGGATTTTGAAATTGATTTGATCAAAATTTATTTAATTAAGGTTTTTATTAGGGTTTTATGGGATTTTGGATGGATTTTAATTGGATTTTGTGGTTTATGGATTTTATTTGCTGGATTAAAGTTTAATTGGGTCGAGTGGGCTAGTGTGAACCTAATTGGGCTTGTGTGGGCTAGGGTTTGGGTGGTCGCGACCAGAGCATCAACCAGAGGAGCCTGCTACCAAGTGACTTCAAGATCGGGGTGTCTTCACCCATGTAAGTAATAATCGTATAACTACCACTAACATTAATATTCACCCTTAAGTTGGAGCATAGATATTAATCATGTTCAGTTTATTACGCAAAGAATTGAAAACCCTAATACTCAATCATTTCATAAAGACATCTACCAACTGCTCTGTAGATTAAATGTAAGGTGTGCATGTAACTCCCTACATAATTAAATCACGCACATAATGACAATCCACCTCAATATGTTTAGTGTATTCATGAAAATTTAGGTTATTTGCAATAACAATAGCAGTCTGATTGTCACAGTGTATAGGCATAGGTGTCTTCATTAGGAAACCAAACTCAGACAATAAAGATTTCAATCAGACCATTTCACATATTGTTTGAACCATGGAGCGATATTCAGCTTCTACATTGGATCTTGAAACAACATTCTGTTTCTTATTCCTCCAGGTTACTAGATTTTCACCAACGTAAGTTTAGTAACCTGATGTTGATTTTTGATCACCTTGATATTTTGCATAACCTGAATCATAATAAGTCCTAATATCTATATAGCCATTATTCTTGTAGATTAGTCCACGTCCAACAGTGCCTTTAATGTAAGCAAGCAGACACAATGCACCTTGCCAATGAACCTCTTTGGGTTCATATATGAACTAACTGAGAAGCCCAACTACGTAGGAAATATCTAGTTGTGTCACTGTTAGATAAATTAACTTGTCAATCAATCGTCTATATCTCCCAACATCCTTGTCAATGCCTGTAGACTTATTTCAGAAGTCTTGAACCTGATTAATTGGAGTGCTTTTTAGCATACATCTTGTGAGTCTTGTCTCCTCGTGAAGATCTAGAACATACTTTTCCTGAGATAATATTATTTTTCCTTAGGCATAAGAAAATTCAATATCCAGAAAATACTTGGGATGACCCATATCTTTAGTAGTGAAATGTTATTGTAGATAATCTTTAGTGTCTCTGATGCCTGTAGCGTCACTACCTATATTGATAATATCATTAACATATACTGCGAGCAATACACACCCATTGATATTATGTCTAACAAATGTGAGATGGTCTACAACACATCTTTTGAAGTCAAAATCCATGATCACCTTGCTGAATTTTTCGAATCAAGTCCTAAGACTTTGCTTTAGACCATATATAACTTTCCTAAGAAGGCATACCCTATTCTTCCCTTGAGAAACATAGCCAGAAGGTTGCTTCAGGTAGACCTATTCTGCTAAATCGCCATATAAAAAGGCATTTTTAACATTAAGTTGGTGCAATTCCCATGACTTGTTGATGCGAATAGACAGAAGCATTCGTATAGAATTAAGTCAAACAATCAATGAAAATGTTTCCTTACAATCAATG
The DNA here is from genome assembly GCA_024699735.1 of Posidonia australis. Classification (NCBI taxonomy): domain Eukaryota; kingdom Viridiplantae; phylum Streptophyta; class Magnoliopsida; order Alismatales; family Posidoniaceae; genus Posidonia; species Posidonia australis. The sequence continues at coordinate 11,209 of JAMKQA010008546.1, read as the reverse complement.
TTGTAAGACCGAGTAAACCCCTGAGCAACTAGCCATGCCTTATATCTGTCTACGGAGCCATTAGACCTATATTTGAAGGTGAATACCCATTGACAGTCAACTATTCCAATTTCTTTAGGTCAAGCAACCAGGTCCCATGTGCCATGAGATTGTAAAGCCTGCATTTCCTCGTCTATGATTGTCTTCCAATGTGGTAGTATAAGTGCTTTTTGATAACTCTTACGAATAGACTCAAAGGAAATAGACAGGATAAACTGGCAAAAGGATGGATGAAGGTAGTCATAGGTAACAAAATTAGAAAGAAGATGAATAGTGGAAGAACGAATACTTTTTTTGTAAAGCAATGGATATATTTAGGTCGGTAGGTGAAGGATCTGCAATATGGAGTGATAGCTGAGTTGGTGTAGGTGGATGCGTACGTTACTGGCGACAATATACTTGTAATGGATGAAGCATGTTCTCTACACTGGTTCCCTGGTATTCACAATCTCAACTGGCTGGGGAATAGATGTAGGGTTTGATGTAATAGGAGATATAATAGAATCAAAGTAATATTGTGTAACGCCCCTTTGCGCTACATATTATTATTATTACTATAGATACCACGATTTTGAAGTCATTTGACAGCAGGCTCCTCTGGAAAGATGCTCCGGTTGTGACTACCAAACCTAAACCCTAACTACACTAAAACTCTAAACCCACAAACCCACTCAATCCCACACACGCTTAGTCAAGTCCACATAAGCTCACTCTGACCTAACCAAACAAAACTCATTTAAAACATTTAAAATCCAAATTAATCAAATAAAAATCCCAATTAAAACCAAAATTAAATAAAATCCACTTAAATCCAAATTAATTAAGTAAAAGTCCTAATTAAAACCAAATCAAATAAAATCCACTTAAATCCACTTAAAATTCAAATTAATTAAGTAAAAACCCTAATTAAAATCAAAATCAAATAAAATCCATTTAAAACATTTAAAATCCAAATTAATCAAGTAAAAACCCTAATTAAAACTCTGATCAAGTAAAACTTAATAAAAATCCATTTAAGAATAAAATCTGATTAAAAAGAAACCCTAATCCAAACAAAAATCAAGCAAAAAACCAATAAAATCAAAATCTAAGTCAAAACCCTAATAAAAACCAATTAAACCAAAATTTAAACTAAATCCCTAATTAAATCAAGTAAAAAAAACTAATTAAATCTCAATCACAAAACTTTAATCCATTTAAATTCAGAAGAACCCTAAAATAATAAAACCCTAAAAACCCTAATTTAAAATCAATTAATTAAATCACAAGAAACCCTAGAATAATAAAACCCTAAAAACCCTAATTTAAAATCAATTAATTAAATCACAAAAACCCTAAAATGATTAAAATCCTAAAAACCCTAAAATAATAAAACCCTAAAAACCCTAATTTAACATCAAATCACAAAAACCCTAAATAATTAAAATCCTCAAAACCCTAAAATAATTAAAATCCTAAAAACCTTAATTTAAAACCAAATAATTAAACCTTAAATCACAAAATCAAAAATTTAATTAAAATCACAAAACAAATAACCCTAAAATCTTTTAAAACCTAAAAAACAAAAACCTAAAAACTCTAAAATCAAAAAATCCAGGCCTAATTCAACCCACAACAGCCAATTTCCCTCTCAATCACAAACTTTAGAAAACAGAAAAATAATTCTGGCAAGCCTTCACCGCCGACGGTAGCCTGAGTTTTCCAACGAAATCTCCGACATCAAATCCCACTCAACAGCTATCCAGGCCCAATCTCCCGTGATCTACGGCCTTTCCTCCTCTAGCATGTGTTTGATCCAACGACACTGGTCCCCTGAGGAGGGAGATCGATGGTTGGAGAAAGCTTCGCTGGAGCTTAAAAGACTGGTCGTCGACAGACCAAAGACTTCTCTCCTTCCAGCGCTTCAGCCCACAAAAAAAAACCCACACTTGAACCTCCAGAAGCCCAGCCATTTTCCCCACGTCCAAAGTTCCCTCTCCAGCCATTTCTTCACCCCTAGGAACCCCAACCACTGTCACCGGAGCTACAACCAGAAGAGCCTCGCCTTCTAGTCGCGTCGGGAGGGACATTAGCCGCCACCTAGGTACTCCTCTCCCCTCTCTTTAATCCCAAATAGTCCCCTTAGCCTTTTAATAGTAGTTTGCCAGAGCAGGCAGGCCCTGTGTGCCGTTGTATCCACCTCCGGTGGTGGGTTCACCACCACCGACGAGGCCAGTGGCCTCCTAGGTCCATGCGAGGCCCCATGAGCCTTTTCTTCCTCTCCCCCTTCTTCCTCCTCTTCCTCCCTGGATCCCCTTCAATCGGGAAGGGATCCTCTGGCCTCCTACGGCCAGGAACGTCGTCGTCGTCGCTATGCAACCGTCGACCCTCGCCGTGGAATCAACTAGTGACCTCCGAACGTGCCCACTTCACATCGCCACGCCAGGAAGCTCTGTCACACCGCCACAAGTCACTCCGCGCAGCCACGCTGCCTTCCTTGGCCCCGGAACGTCGTGCCTGCCTCCACCGTGCCTGTCACAGACATAGGAGACAGGGGTAACACCTCAGGCCACCCAAGTCTTTGTCGACGCCTCCAAGAGTCTCCTTAGGTCACCTTGCAGCTTTCCTGGTCCTCACTGTGCTGCTCTAGCCGCCGGGTCGTAGTCTGCTCCCTCGTCGTCGTCTTTATCAACGCCGATCAACTCCTCGCGCGGAGCCAGAGATGGGAGGAGAGCCTCAGGCCACCCTAGCCTCATCCAACACTCTGGAGAGTCTTGCCGTCATTCCCTCCAGCCTCCTGGACCATCGCCAGAACCCCTCTGTCGCTGCAACGCCGTTGGACAATCGCCGGAGCTCGCGCCGAAGTGGAGACGTTGGTGATCCGCTGGTGATCTTCGAAGGGGGCTTATTTAGCCTAGGCCCTTAGATTTTAGTTTCTTGCATTTAGGTCCTTAAATCATTTCTTTTAGGTCCTGTTTTTTTACGTTTAAGCCCTTGTAGTTTTAAATAACTTTTATTTCTTTATTTTGTTTCTATGAGAATTGCATATGGCTCCCTACATGTTTTAATTTTTTATCTTTATTGCATTCATACATGTTTTCTCACATTTAAGTCCCTATAGTTATGTTTTCTTTGCAATTAAGTCCTAAAATTTTTCACTGAGCCCTCAAAACTTTTAAAAATGAGTTTTTTTTGTAAAATTTACATCTAGACCCTTAGACTAATTTAAAATGCATCATTTAGGATTTTAATTGTTTTCACACTCATTTTTGACATTTTTTATTTCTTTCATTCATAATTTTGCACTTAAATAAGTTTTCATTTAAAAATCTTGTTTGCATTGTAAATTGATCTTTAATTTCACATTTTAGTCCTATTTGCACTTTATGTGTGAATTTTGCACATTAGACCCTAAACTCTTAGGAAAATACCAAGGTGCAATTTTCACACATCTTAGTGCTACATTTTCTTTTATTCTATCATCTGCACACTAGGATAGAAGTCACTGAATACATTTTTATCAAGCTTTCCCCTGTTTTGCGAATTTTACACTTTAGTCCCCTTACTTGTCTTTTACCATGTTTACATCATTTTTCTTGTTTTTAAGACCTAGTCTTTTTCACGTTTTCTTGCAAATAACTTCTTCTTGACATTTTGTATACATTAGACCATGCATCATCCACATACATGCATTTATCACATCTGACCATAGAAATAACCAAATTGCCCCTGTGCCACCAATTCATGCACATGCATGTTAGCTCTTGCACTAAGTCATGTATAATCTTTGTCTAAGTCATTCCTCCGTATCTTTTACACATTTAGGCAAGTTTTCGTGCATTCTACATAGTTTTCGCTGCATTTGCACATCATTCCATCCTTTTCGAGTAAGCTGCATCCCATGTGGGTTTTCGTGGATTTTTGCTTATTTCGTTTTCAGAACCCTTCACTTGACATTCGATTTGATTTCCTTTACTCCTATATTTTGGATTTTTTTCAATTTGATTTGAATTTCATTGCTCGAGGCATACACTAACTGACCAAAAGGCCCACATTGGCCCAATCGTGGATTTTTTTCCCCTTTTTTTGATTTTTATAACATTTTCCATGATTACGACGATGTGGGTTGACCCTACTTTTGATCCTTTTGATATCAGTGTGATTGTCTAGAACATTCTTTCCAAAAATAGCGTCATTTCATGTGATTTTCTTCATATGTCACAATTTGATCGTTTCACATAGACTTCTTTGCAATTTTTTCATCTTGATTTTCACGATTTTTCTATGATTCTGATGATTTGAGTTGGTGGCATTTTTTATTCTTTTGAGGTCAGTATGATTTTTCGAGCTATTTTCGCCAAAAACCTCATCATTTCATGTGATTTTCTTTATCGTGTCGTATTTCGTGATTTCATCATTTCGTGTGGATTTCTTCGCAGTTTTTGCATACCATCTTGCACATCTATCTAGTCTTGTCTTGGCATTCATATTAGCCTGATTAAAGCACAATCTAGGCTTAGCAAGCACTCATTCAACCTCTAGCAAGCGAATTGAACTAGAAAAATCGAGTTTCTCGGGTGTACATGGGTGCGTAACACCTTCCTCGTACGTAACAAGAATCTTTACCTATCTTCTAGTTTGTAGACATTTGGCCTTTGCATTTGCATCGCATGTATTCATTTTTTTGTAGTTTGTCAGTGGTTTTCCTCGTCTTTCCCTTAAAAGACTAGGTGGTGACTCTATTCTTTTCCTTTTTATACTATCTTGCGCCTTCGCCATCCTGGCATGGCCGTGGCCTCCTCCCTCTAGCGCGACTCTGCACCAAATTCCCAGGTGGGCATGGTCACAAATACTATTCAAGTAATTTATCAAATGAATAACTATGAAAAACTAAAATTAACAATGAAAATAAATTTTAATAATCTATCACTACCTAAAACTGTGGTGTGCGATTACTTGCTCCAATTATATGCGTCAAAATTGGACTTCATACCTCAATTTACACCTGAAAACAAAAACACAAGAACACTTGCGTGAGTAATGTCAATGTTACCAACACACCTACCAAAGACCTAGACCAGAATTCACTAGAAATCTATGGACAGAAGACATAGTATCAAAACCCACATCTGAAGAAGATGCTAGAATCGTAAAACCTGACTATAGGTATCTGGTAAATCTAATCATGTTTTTCAAATCATTATTATTTTTTCCCTTTAAAATTTTACGTATCTTTGAAAAAAAAATTGTGCATAACCAAAAAGCCAAACCACTGCTAGAAATCCAACTTAAAACTACATTCACACACAAGGTAAAAACTTGTCGAGTCCCCTTGGCCACGAGTGCCTAATCAACCACAAGCAGTTGGTTGATAAGGCTCTAACCTTAACCTTACTGCACTACTGCGGTGAACTACCTTGTGTAGAGTTCAACTGCCCCAACCACAGCTTCACTATATCCACATATCACATAGTATGAGGTGCGTCCTACTGATGTCCTTTGGTGCCTGAGCATTTGGGAACTCGAACCCCATACCTGACCAATATCAGCATTAAGGATAATTTGGGTCTCTCATATCCCAGGTCCTGTAATACCACAACTATAGTCACGTGGCTCCATCATTGGGCTCAAACTTGGCAACCACAACCTCGGATTCGTTTCCAACTTTATAGATGTATTAACACCTCCATTCTGTTGAAATGGTCTTTCGATTATATGGTTCCTATTAAAATCACGGAAAACATTTTCAAAATATATGCATTCACTTTTTAAAATCATTTTTCAAAATATTTTTCATTATATAAATCATTTTTGGAATCAAAACCACAATTTTCACTAATTAATCATCAACACATGTTCTGATATACACAAACCGCGATAGTTGACCACGAGACCAACCAGCAAAGCCAATACGTGAGTTAAGTTTTTACGAACAGACCCTGGCCTGAAAACATGACGATCAAAAATGGCCCAAAATGGGAACCTTAGGCGATCGCACCACAGACTCTTTAAAATAGTACAAAATTGTAATACCCGTAAAATTTATTTTGTAATTATTTACATTTTATGAATTTTATACCTGGATGGGTGTTACTCTTCCGAGGTCCGTTGTGTGATTTTGTGCTTTTAGGCTTGGGTCTCGTGGGCCGGCTTCTTTTGCGTGTCCCTATGAGTGGTTGGCACTGTGCATTGTGGCACTGTACATGTGGGGCCTGGGTGTGGGGTTCGTGCCATGGGTCGGTTGCTGTGGCTGGTGGTTGGGCGGAGTGGCCAGTGTACTCGTGCGGTGTGTCGGTGGCTGAGACGTGCAGGTGAGCACGCTCCCAGCTACTGCGTGCGTAGGCTTTATAAGTCGCTCCGCACTCCTCTACCGCTCGTCCTCATCTTCTCCTTCTTTCTTCCTCTTTCTTCCTCCTTCGCGGGCGTGCATCTCTTCTTCCCCACCTTCCTTTCCTCCTCTTTCTCCTCCTCCACTCCCCTTTCTCCTTCCACCCATTTTCCCCTACATCCCCTGTTTCTCCTTATGTTCGCACGTCGATGGAGAGAGAGAGAGAGAGAAGCTGTGGTACAATGGTGGCTCGTGGCGGCCTGGGAAGCTTCGAAGCGACGCCCCTGAGGTCGTGGTGCGGTCGTGGTTGTGCAGGGTCGCTGGTGTTCGCTGGAGTCGGTCGGAGATCGCTAGAGGTCATTTCAGGTACGCATCCTCCATTTAATGTGTAGAAATCATGTAAAATGGTAGAAATGCCTAGGATGCATGTAATCTAGATTAAATTTAATGTTTTAGAATTTTTGAGAATTTATGGTGAATTTACGGGCATTTATGCTGGTGGTTGTGTTTTAGGTCATTTTGACCCTCCTACTTTTGTAATTTTATATCTTCATGCATGGTGAATGGATTTTAGTTTTGTTTATTGGGATTTGGAGTAGACTTGAGGGTCTACATCTTATGTTTTATGCAAGATTTTTGGTTTTTGTTTAGGGGGGTTTGATTGGAGGTCTTAGTTGGGGCGATTTCAGACTGTAGGGTTTGGGCCGTTTTCTGTTTTTCGCGGAATTCGACATACCGAACCATTTCGGTATGCCGTTTTTCTGTCAATTTAGGTCCTCTGGTCGAAATTCGAATGTCCAATTTTGAACGGTCGCCTGAATCAGGAGATTTCAATCGACCGAACCAGTTTCGGTATACCGAATTTGACCTGAGTGTTGACCGCTAACCTGATTCGGTCGACCGATCTAGATCAATTTACCGAACCTGGATTTTTTGGTATACCGATTCTGGTCCTAAGTATGTTTATAAAATGTATTTCTTGAGGGCTTTCTGGATTGTTGTTTTTTGTCCCATTGAGAGGGACTGTGGGCTGTTAGTGGTGGTCCCCTCGGACACTTGATGCGCCGCTTTGTCGAGGTTTTGGAAGAATTTTTAAAGATATGGAAATGGTTTTGGAGAATGATTTCAAAGAAATAGTTGGCCTGTTTCGAAAAATGTTTTTCCTGGTTTTTTGTGTGGGGGCCGAGACAGTGTGGGACCATGTCATCGGGACCAAGGAATGTGACGACATTCTCGGGTGGTCAGGCGCGACTCCTTGGTTGAGGTCGGGGGCCGAGATACCTAAAACTGAGGGGCGTCGGGTCCTAGAGGTATGAGACTCCTTGACTGCCATCTCAAGGCTAAAGTTGTGATCCGCGGGTTGAAGTGTCTTGTGGCATGACAGGGAGGTATGATACTTCTGCTGTTGCTGTGAGCACTGAGGCTTGGGTGTCGTCGGGTGTGGAAGTATGACACTCCCTCCTGAGCACCGTGTGTGGAAGACGCCGTGAGAAGGCGGACCCTGTGGTGGCCAATGCGGGTGGGACACGTGCCCCGTAGCTGGTAGCGTCCTGAGAGACAAGACAGCTTTCCCAAGGAGGGGTTGGCTTTGTAAGGGTTCTCCAGGTAGTGAGAATCGTGGGACGGTGATCGCTCCTGACAGGGTGGCTTCACCGTGGCAGTGCAGAACGCTGTGGTCACTCCTTGGTGGACTGTGTGTGGCTAGAGTTAGGTTGTCTGGCGCCGGATTTCCCGACTCACTATGTGTGGTTGTGGCCATTGAGGGCTTTTGCTTGTGGCGTTGGGCTAGTAGAACCTCGGTTGTGGTTTTGACCGGTGTGGGCCTGGTTTGTGAGGTTTTGAGAAAATGGTTTGCGAAATGAATCTAAAAGAAAAGTAATTATGTTTTGTTTTCCGCGGTTTTCGTGAAGTGCATACTAGGTGACTTTTATCACTCATACGTTTTTCCTCGTGTTTTTGGTTTGCAGGTGCAGGCATGCAGAGGATTAGCATAATACATATAGTCTGGAGTCTCCTAGCCGCACACATAGGTTCCTAGTAGTTAGATATTTACTTTTTTGCTTTAATTTTTTCGTAATTTATTTTGTTTTAAATTATTGTAAAAAATAAAGGGCATGACAAAAATATGTAAACTCGTAGTACCCTAAATCTTCTACCATTTAGGACAGGAATCATCAAAAACTAATTTGTGTAGCTCGAGTTACAAAAATTCAAAGCTAGAGAACTCACTATAAACTACTGTAGCAACCATTTTGAAAATTCAATGAAATTCTTTGAATAAATCACTAAAAATTATAAAATCTCTACCATATATCAAGAACAAGCTAATCTACAAATTTATCACTAATTTAAGTGTAATCAGGGATGAAAAAGGGAGGAGGGACGTATACAGAGTGTTTTCCGGTGATCCACCTTCTTCTCTGGTGAACTCTCTTCCTCCTCTCCTCCTCTCTTTGTCGACCCTCTGGTTCCTCTATCTTCCTCTCTGGTTTTCCCCTTTGACGCTAGTCTTCTCCTCCTTTTATTTCTCTTAGTTTTTGTCACCATCTGCTACCAACAATCACCAGTAAATGCAGGTTGACTGGTAGTAGGGTAAGGTATGGAATGGCACTTACAGGGCATGACATCCAGTGGCGTTGTTTGCAAGGTATGGTGTGTGTAACCATGCCGACCCGGGGGTCCGACGTGGAGTCGCGCCAAGGGGAAGGAGATCACAGCCATGCCAAGATGGAGAAGGCGCATGGAAAGATAAAAGAAAAAGAAATGAGGAGTCGCCACCTAGTCTTTTAAGGAAAAGACGAGAAAAACCACAAAAGACTGGATGCATAAGGTGCAGATGTGAAGGTTGGATGTCTGCTAACCAGAGGATGATAAGGATTCCTATTACGCACAAGGAAGGTGTTAGGCACCCTCGTATGCCCGAGAAACTCGGTGCGAAAACTGCGAAATTGCTAAATGCTAGATGGATGTTTGCTAAACCTGGATCATGCTCTAATCATGCTAATATGTATGCCATGACAGGACTGGATGGATGCGCAAGATGATGTGCGAAAACTGCGAAGAAATCTACTTGAATTGCCAAAATCGCAGTAAATCACATGAAATGATGAGGTTTTTGTAAAGAACACCTCTGAAAACCATAATGATGCCAAAAGGATGAAAAGTTGAGTCAATCCATGTCCTCGGAATCATGGAAAAAGTCGTGAAAACTAAAAAGGGGAAAAATAATCTATGGTGGGGTCAATGTCGGCCTTTAGGCCTATTAATGTACACCCTCGAGTGATGAAATCCAAATCAAATCAAAATTTGAAATGTAGGATTAAAGCAAATTAAATCGAATATCGAATAAGAAACTCTGAATGCGAAGTGAAGGAAGAAATCCACTAAAGAAAAGGCATGGGATGTCAGCTCGCTAAATGTAAATGTAAGGAAAAGTAATATGAAATGCATGGACAAGTACCTAAATGCGCAAAAAACTCTAAAGAATGGCTTAGACATGGACTATGCATGACTGAGTGCAAAAATTGAGATGTATGCTCATGAATTGGAGACATAGGGGCAATTTGGTTATTTCCTTGGCCAGATGTGATAAATGCTTGCACGGGAGTGATGCATGCTCTAAACTATGTCAAAATGTGTGTCAAATGTCCTGAGGATGTTACTTGCAAGAGAACATGGTGGAGAAAATCAACAAAATGATGTAAACACAATAAAGGACAAACATAAGGGCCAAGATGCAAAATTCACAAAAGGAAATGATAATCTGGATAAAAACATGTTCATGACATCTATCCTAGCATGCAAATGATGGGTCCAATGTCAATGTGGCACTGGGATGTAAAAGTTGCACTTGGATGATTTCTTGAAAATTTAGGCTCTAAAGTGCAAAATTCACACATAAGTGCAAATGTGACTAGAATGTGAGACTAAAGATCAAACTTCAGTAAAAACATGATTTTTAAACAGAATTTGTGATTAAATGCAAACTATAAGATACAACGAATGAAAAATATCCCAAAATATGTAAGAAAACATTTAAAACCCTAAATGATGGATTTAGAAATAATCTAAGGGCCTATATGTAAATTGCATGCTCTGGAATGATTTGGTGTGAATCCAAGGACTTTTATGCAAAAGTTTTGGACCTGAAGGTGATAAAAATTGGGATTTTATACTGGTCAGTGCAATTATGAAGTTTCCTACGGTCTAGGATGCAAAATTCATAGAGAAAACTCATTTTTTAAAATTCTAGAGGCTAAATGCAAAATACCAAGACCAAACTGTAAAGAAAATTAAATTTTAATGATAGTCAGTGTGATTTTCAAATCTTTTAGGGCTCAGATTGCAAATTTCCCAAAGAAAAATCATTTGAAAGGATTTCAGGGGCTAAATACAAATATTCAGGACTTAAATGCAAAGAAATCATAGTTCCAGGGATCTAGATGTGATTAAAACATGCATTAATATGTTAGGAATTAAAAAATAAAATATTCAGGGGGTCACATGCAAAATTCACAGAGAAAACAAAAGAATAGAAAGTATTTTAAAACTAGAGGTACTAAAATGCAAATGTTTGGACCCATATGCAATTAAAATGATTTAAATATAATAAAATAAAGACTTGATAGAGATAAACCTAAACTAAAGGGCCTGGGCCCAAAAGAAGTTCATTCGAAGATCGTCGAATGATCGTCGACGTTCTCCCTCCAGCGATCTCTCCGGCGTGGCACTAGTAGCTATCCAGCGGTGGAGGGGGGCGCGCGGCGGTTGAGGAAGCTTCCCGGAGGCACGGCGATCATCCCTGGGAGGTTGGGCAAGGCTGGGGAGGCTTGAGTCCTGGGGGGGGGGGGGGGGGGGGGGGGG
>JAMKQA010008545.1:0-12760 GCA_024699735.1 Posidonia australis | reverse complement strand
CCCCCCCCCCCCCCCCCCCCCCCCCCCCCCCCCCCCCGGGGGGGGGGGGGGTGTGTTTAATTCGTTGTGTAGGAGTTGGTTTGGGGATCCAGGAGGTGCTGGGAGACGGCGGGGATTTGCAAAGTTTTGGTGTTTGTCTGCCGAGATAAGAGCTTATCAAGCTGTTTTAGCTCGATTTAGGTTGCTGTTCGCTGCAAAAACCTGAAACCGAACTGGAATTCTGAAGTGAGAAGACTCCTGATGAATCTAATGCTTGACATGATTCCGTTTAGGTTGAGCTGCCTCAGTATGCTTGCTATAGTCGTGGTCGAAGTTCTCGATCGAGTTTTGACCTTGTGTGCATGCAGTGCGAAGTGTTAACATCTATTGCAAATTAAGACACCAGTAGGTTGTTATTATGAAACATCTAGTCGGATTTTTTTTCGGAACATTAATAACACTTTGGTTGTTTGTGAGATCAATCTTAGGCTCTGATCCATCGAAAAGAAAATAACTTAGCTTCTATAAAATATATGTTAGATTTTTTTTCTTTGAATTCACCATTCTAACCCTTGTTGATTTGAACTGTTTGAATTGATAAACTACTTTGTCTCCCTGCATGCATTACCATGTTTCAGCAACTTGATGTTACATGACCATTATAAGGAGAATAGTTACATAAAATTTATTTTGATTTCTGCAATTTCTTGTTTGGTAACTGTCATTCCCTAGGGACCAAGGCTAGTTGAACAATATGAAAACTAATTTCTCAAATAAAAGTGTATTAACCAACTTCATATTTAATATATTCCTTCACTGGAAAATGACATCCTTTGAGTAGCATAGAAACAAAAGGTTAGCAATCTCAAAAAAGGAAACAAAAATTAAGCATCATTCACAACTTAGATGGAAGTGTGAGAAAACAAACGAATAGATAAAATCATAAGAGTGCCATTAAATGGAATAGATGTGAGACTGTTGAACCTTCAAGTCACTGACAAAATCTTCACAAGAGGCAGCAACTAAAATGGCAAGAAAAACAAAATGATGTGATAGACCAAAGGCTAGAATCATGACCATCCTCTCTTAAGTTTGTCTCCTCATCCAAAAATTAATGAGAAACAGGATCCTAGGACCGTATTGGATGAAAATATCCACAAGGTAGTATGGAGTTTGTAGTGGTGAGATGACATAGATGTAGACTGAGCATCATTAGCTTGCTGGTTACTCTGAACTTTTTTGGTTCTAGAATTGTTGCTTGTTGTCGAGGATTAGTCATAGTGTACCAAACCTCTGCTAAAATCTGCTTGATATAAGATTGGGGAGTCCAAGTGTTCAACATCCAAGTTAAAAGATGGATACATATTAAAGATAATCATATCAGTCCACGTGTTTACTTTATGGAGGCACATTGCTCTGCAAGAAACATATAAGTGCCTATGGATATGCTGGAAGAGCTATTGTTGACACATTTTAACATTTATACACTGTCTAATGTTGGCATACATGACAATGAGCTAGGACAATATAGTATTACAAACTGCATTCAAAGAAAGATGTTAAGTTGCTGTAAGATACAACAGGTTGTTAATGCAAAGCAATAAAATAACCCTCACTATGATGTAAAAACCCTTTTATAAAGCAAAACTGACTTTCAAATAGTTCTGATTGTTGCTTTTCTAAAAATTAGCTAGGAATGACCCATCAAAATTGCAGGTAATCTTTTCAGCTCTTGATGCACGTGTAAAGAATGTGGCATGTACATATTCACTTGAACACAAGGGAGAAAGTGAACTTTTCCGCCATATGTCAAAGTTGCTGAAGTCCAACGTGCAAGATGACCATAGTTTTTGGAGGGAACTTGCTTCTTGCACACGTGCAATCCAGACATCTCTCGGACAACATATGTCGAAGGAAGAGGAACAAGTATTTTTTTTTTACAATCATTTTCTTTATGAAAAGGAAAGGTTTCTACTACTGCCATAGCTACTTGTGTGAACTTGTTTTATCCAACAAAGTATAGGGAGTATGTATCCCATCAGTATGGAGATGGCCTTGAGTAATGAATTAGCTAAAACTTAGGATCAGGTTTCATCGTGATGCTTAACTCTCTTAAAAACTTTTGCCACATTCTTGGTAAAACAACCTTGAACATGAGAGGGGTTCATCACAATTCTTGGAAAACCTCCTAGGAAGAACCTGACAGGAACAATCCTTGCACGTGCCCTTAAATTCATAGAGAATCTAGATAATGAGGGAGGAAAACAACTTTGACGTAAGATGGTGCAAAAGATTTAGTATATCCACCCTTTCCCAAACAGTGGAAAATAACTTATCCTTTTAGAAGGGCAGAATCAAAGTATAGTGTTGAACAAGTGTAATTGTTGAGTTCTATGGTGGTGAACTCAATGGAGTGAGTTCTAGTGATCCTGCTACTGTGAAAAGAGATGCTATACGTGCTCAGTTGGACGACATTTGTGAATTAGATTATGCTACTTTTCAATCCGATGGTGTTTTTTGTAGTGGTCTAAGGGGTTGGTTTACTTTTGGACATACTTCATTTGCTTTTCTTATTCAGACACATTTGGCATGGTGCTATAATATTGTTCAGAGATGTTTTTGCTGGTAGTGACCCACATTTAGATCATAATTTGATGTAATTATAATTTTTTTATTCTGCTAGCCATGTATGGATCTGTGTTATAAATATTGTTCAGAGATGTTTTTGCTGGTAGTGACCCACATTTAGATCATAATTTGATGTAATTATAATTATTTTATTCTGCAAGCCATGTATGGATCTGTGTTATAAATATAAAATTCAGGCCTTTTCAGTAAGCACTTCACGTCTGTCTAGGATGTTAAGCTGATGTTTCCTTTTCAAAATCTAAAGCACAGAAACTTACATGTCTCTATGACCATGTAACAAGTTTAATTGTTGGGCTGAATGGATTTTTATGGTCTTAGGCTTATTCAATAATCTATATTTATTCTGCTTCCATTGAAAATCAATCTTTTTTTAAGAAAATTTAATTTACATAATGTATATACACAAACTTTTGAATTATTTTCAATGTAGCAAATAGTTATAAGTATGCAGTCCTTGACAGCTTGACTTTCACATGCCTGCAGTGTAAATAATTGCAACATTTTGTCATTGTCACGCTAGTGTATTCAGCAGTGGAAATCTTCATATTGTTATTCATGAATATCTTAATTGCATGGTAGACTTTTTTGTGCAAAAACACAGATGCATGTGCTAACCTTCCCTAAAACAACTCTTCAGTAAGCACCTCTCTGTCACAGGTTTTCCCTCTGCTTATCGAGAAGTTCTCATTTGAAGAGCAGGCAGCTTTGGTTTGGCAGTTTGTATGTAGCATACCTGTGAATATGATGGCTGAGTTTCTTCCATGGCTTTCTTCTTGCATTACACCTGATGAACGAGAGGATATGCTTAAGTGCTTGTGCAAGGTTGTTCCAGATGAAAAACTTCTTCAACAGGTAGAATCCTGAGAGATGTGTTACCATCTTTGATAAGTTTCCTTGAAAAAATTTCACTTATTACATATTCTGATGAAGGTTGTTTTTACTTGGATGGAAGCGAAAAGTTCAGCAATAGAACAAAGTTGTGAAAATAATTATCGTTCGCAACCCTGTCCTGATTCTGGACCTTCTCAGTTGTTAAAACAAACTGACAATGGGTCTTGCGCATGTGAACCTTCAAATATGGGGAAAAGAAAGCTCTTAGATTCAGAATTAATTGGTATTGATTCAACGGCCTCACATCCAATAAATGAAATACTACATTGGCATAATGCTATAAGAAGGGAGTTGAGTGCTATTGCTGAAGAGGCAAGAAAGATACAGCATTCTGGAGACTTCTCTGACTTGTCCTCTTTCAACACAAGATTGCAATTTATCGCAGATGTATGCATCTTTCATAGGTACACAACTACATTGTCAATCTTTTTGTGAACCTTCCATCATTTCGATCATGATTGTGAAACATAATCAATTGCCTTTCGGCTAGGGTACAGCTTGTAAAGTAACTAAACTAAGTTCATCTCCGTTGCCTTCTTAATTAACATTTCCATGCCTCTCCAGGGGCTATAGTTATGTTAAATCCAACAAAATTTAAAAAATTAGCTGTAATTCATACATTAGGGGAGTTTTTTTTCTAATGATTTGTTTGGATATAATTGGCACCACTGGATTTGAAAATGTTTTTTTTACCTTTCCTTGGTGGTTCACTTACAGTATTGCTGAGGACCAAGTTATATTTCCAGCTGTTGGGGAAGTCTCTTTTATTGAGGAGCATGCTGAAGAAGAAAGTCAATTTAACAAATTTAGGAACTTGATTGAAAACATTCAAAATGCAGGAGTCCATTCAACTTCTGCAGAGTTTTGTTCGAACCTCTGCTCACATGCTGATCAAATAATGGACACCATACAGAAGCACTTCAATGATGAGGAAGCTACAGTAAGCTTTACACATTGGAATGCATTAGACTCTTATTCAAACTCCTCTACAGAGCTACAAATATTTTTATTTTCTCTTTTAGGTTCTTCCACCTGCTAGAGTACACTTCAGTCACAAGAAACAGCGAGAACTTCTCTATGAGAGCATATGTGTGATGCCCTTGAAGCTGCTGGAACGTGTCTTGCCATGGTTGGTAGCATCTCTAAGTATAGATGATGCTAGGTCCTTTCTTCGGAATATGAAGTTGGCAGGTTCTCTCACATAGTTTATATTTTTCTTTATATGCAAGACTTCTAAGGTAATATTCATATTTCAATGTTCCTCTCCTTATGGTAAGCTACTTAATATGTTATGCAGCCTCATCATCTGATTCTGCACTCGTCACACTTTTATGTGGTTGGGCATGCAAAGGCCGTTCTCAGGATCTTTGCCAACCTGGAAGATTTACATGTTTGTATGCAGAAGGAGCTGATTCCAGTTCATCGATGACTAAAATTGGTGATGTAGAAGAAAGTCGCAGCCAAGACTACTGCCCGTGCCCATGTCGATCAAGTTCATGTGGCTCTACCTTAAATCCTTCCAAAAGACCATTAAAGCGCATCAATCACTCTTCTTTACCTGAGAATGTTACCATTTGTGAGCACTCAAATTCAAAAAATGCTAGTAAGTTGCCATGTAGCAAGAAGCCCTGCTGTATACCTGATCTGGGAGTTAACAATGGCAGCCTGGGAATCAGCCCACGTCCCTCAATAAAGTCTTTGCGTTCCTTATCTTATAATTTCTCTGCCCCTTCATTTAGTTCCAGCCTCTTTTTCTGGGAAACCAACATAATGACATCCGACAGTGGGACCACACCAAGGCCTATTGACAGCATATTCAAATTCCATCTAGCAATTCGTAAAGACTTGGAATATTTGGATGTCGAGTCTGGAAAACTCATAGGCTGTGATGATGCTTTTCTTCGGCAGTTCAGTGGAAGGTTCCGTTTGTTGTGGGGTCTGTACAGAGCTCATAGCAATGCCGAGGATGACATCGTTTTTCCGGCTTTAGAATCCAGAGAGGCTCTACATAATGTGAGCCATTCCTACACGCTTGATCACAAACAGGAGGAGAAGTTGTTTGAAGGCATATCTCATGTTTTGTCGGAGCTTTCAAATCTGCAAGAAAGCTTGAGTAAGCATGGTAGTAGTGCAGATGCTGCTGCAAATAAGTGTGAAATTGATTTAAGAAGGAGGCATAATGAGCTTGCAACAAAGCTTCAAGGAATGTGCAAATCTATCCGAGTATCACTGGATCATCATGTCATTAGGGAAGAACTCGAACTATGGCCCTTATTTGACAAACATTTTTCTGTTGAGGAGCAGGACAAGATTGTTGGTCAGATAATTGGAACAACAGGAGCTGAAGTGCTTCAGTCCATGTTACCTTGGGTAACCTCTGCTCTTACTCAAGAGGAACAAAACAGAATGATGGATACATGGAGGCAAGCTACCAAAAACACCATGTTTGATGAGTGGCTCAATGGATGGTGGAAAGGGAGTCCTTCATCACCTTCCCAGGCTCCCTTGGACAGCAGTCTTCATTCTGAAGGTCTCTGTTGTGTTTCTTTTGAAAGTTAATATCGTTTCTTTAGGTTGTCATGTGACTTATAGTAAATGACTGAGAAGCTAGGTGTCTTTTATGTAGAATTTACTTCACATCTATGTAAATACTAAATGACATAGTTTTAGATCTTTTTCTCTGTAGGGACTGAGATTCCAGAGAGTATTGAACAGAGCGAAATGTTCAAGCCAGGGTGGAAGGATATTTTCCGAATGAATCAGAGTGAGCTTGAGTCAGAGATACGGAAGGTGTCTCGAGACCCAACTCTTGATCCACGGAGAAAGGCATATCTTATTCAGAATCTCATGACTAGGTTCGGTCCAAAAAAATTATACAATAACTATTTAATGGTGTCGAATTTGTTTTAGCTCTATCTAGTTCTTAACTGGCAATCATATGTCATGATGCAGTCGCTGGATTGCTACTCAGCAGAAGTTACCTCAGGAAAGAACAGGTGAAAATGCTAATGCTGCAGTTGAATGTTCTCCCTCCTATCGTGATCCAGAAAAGCAAATATATGGTTGCGAGCACTACAAAAGAAATTGCCAATTAGTAGCATCATGTTGCAACGAGTTATTTACATGCAGGTTTTGTCATGACAAAGTTAGTGATCATTCAATGGACAGGTAATATTCTTGTTTTCATTTTTGGAAATATTGTGTTAATTCTTATTTAATTGATTTCATCTGTTGTGCTATGCAGAAAAGCAACAACTGAAATGATGTGCATGCGCTGTCTGAAGATCCAGGCAATTGGACCAAACTGCAAGACACCTTCGTGTGATGGGTTTTCAATGGCCAAGTATTATTGCAGTATCTGCAAATTTTTTGATGATGAAAGGTACGGGTACTGCTGCCAGTCTGGGGTAACATGTTCCTAAAAAGTCCATCAGATGCAATATATGTGCTTGTTTCACACTAAACTTTCCTAAAGTACCACAAATGATCTACCCCTTTGAGATGCTGAAGATCTAAAAAATAATGGGAAGACTGGGTAGTATAATGTTTTCTTTTGTTTTCTGTTTGTCTTTTTTTTTTTTGTGTTTTTTTGGTGTGTGTGCCCATTTTCTTAATCCTTATTTTCTCTTAAATTCATCACCATGGATGAAATCATACTTGGACGGACAACTTGAAGTTTCAAGACTTAATAGGAAAAAGCTCCATATCGTGACGTCATTACCCTTTTTTCTAACCAAGGTTTTATTAAAGCTTACATTCAAAGATGGCCATCTAAAGCGTCCAGAACAAAGGAATCATAAGTGTGACTGTGCTACTTATAAAATACAATAAGTATCATGCATACTTTAATAGGGAAATGAACTGTTTTTTCCTGTGGAGGACTTGCTAACATTCCTCTAGATTTGAGCAGGGCTTTCCTAAAAAAAAAATTTATCTTAACTCAAACACGGGAAACAAGAAATGCTAGCAAGATAACTGTATGGCATCCCACAAGTATCTATGGAGTATCAACATGTCTACGTCTGTCAGGCAGTGCTGCATGCATCTGTGCAAATATATTATATATTCTATACTTGACAAAGGCAGTATTATGTAGAAAAAATGACTCAATATTTCGTATTTGCATCCCAACCTAGATGTCCACATGTTTTTCCCTATTACCATGGAAATTGCTGCTGAAGTTGCTGCCTTGTTTCTGCCTGTGGATCTCCAAAGCTAAAGCATTTTGTGTATGAAGATAAGTATCCTAACTAGGCTAGTCTGTGATGCGTAGGAGGCCTTGGAAGTTCTTTAGCTGGTTCATGTTTCTTCCCTTCTTTAGCCAGTTCATGTTTCTTCCCAAACTGTAGAATCTCTAGATCAATTTGTGGCATTCTGTTTGTATGGTAGAAAGACTTCTTAAGTTTCAGTCAAAGTGGGGTGTAGCTTATTAATAGCTGGAGTAAGTATGATACATGGTAGTTTAGGTGGTACTACAATCCTTTGTCATGACATGCAAGACATTTTTCTGTTTTTTTACCTTCCACTTGCCAGCACTTCAAGTAATTTTATTATAAAACATATAAACTGTAACTCTTGTAACAAAGACTTCAACTGTGATCTGCTAGTTTTAGTTTTCTAATTTATTGATACTGATACTTGTAAATATGAGTTAGAAGTAAGAATTGAAATCAATAATGAATAGAATGTGAGCAGAAATGATGTCTTCTTTCTTGTTTCAGAACGGTGTACCATTGCCCTTTCTGCAACTTATGCCGAGTTGGGAAAGGTCTTGGCATAGACTTCTTTCACTGTATGACATGTAATTGCTGCCTGGGAATGAAACTCTTGGAACACAAATGCAGGGAGAAAGGCTTAGAGACAAATTGCCCTATCTGTTGTGATTTTCTATTTACATCAAGTTTAGCAGTAAGAGCGCTACCTTGTGGCCATTTCATGCATTCTTCATGCTTTCAGGTATTACTCTATTTGATTTCGGTTTCTGCTGGTATGTGATCTCCTCGTCTCTTACACATGCATGCACATTTGGATTGAGATACGAGACACGTTTGTTAGAGCTTAACTATACATTCTGTTGCTTGCAGGCATACACTTGCAGTCATTATACATGCCCTATATGTAGCAAATCTTTGGGAGACATGGCGGTAAGATATGTTTCATGTTTATCTAATTGAATTAAAATTTCTCTTGAAGTTTCCTTTAAAAGGAAGTTTGGATACACATTCCTTTCTTAACCAAAATAACAGAAACTGGAACTGGCGACCATCGTATTTCTTGTCAGTTGCATATCTTGTCTCCTTTACTTGAAGATACCAACATATATCAAGGCCGTTTCTTTTTATATCTGCAGGTTTATTTTGGCATGCTTGATGCTTTGCTAGCTGCTGAAGTACTTCCTGAAGAATACCGTAATCGCTGTCAGGTGTGGTATTTCCATAACTATCCTAACAAAGTAGTTTCAAAGTTTTTCATGTAAATTAACTTGAATGATTGGATCTTTAATCTAGGACATACTTTGTAATGACTGCTGTAAGAAGGGGACAGCTCGATTCCACTGGCTATATCACAAATGCTGCTTTTGTGGCTCGTACAATACCAGAATAATCAGAGTGGACACGAACTGTTCATCGTGAGATCAGTGTGAACTAGCCACTATGATGGTGATATTGTAATCTTTTCCCTGTAAGTAAAAATGTTCTACCAGGTAAAGATGGGTGAGCTTGTAATGAACATATAATGGTTGCATGGTGGATCCAATTTTTGCATTGTATAATTGTACAGAGCATCCAAGTTTTCCCTCCAATGAACACGGATGATATTAAAACATCCAGTTTTTCCTCCAAGGAATGGACGGTATTAACGAGACGAGTTGTACACTAAACACTTTTATAACATCAGAGAGGATCAATTTGTACTTCTCTAATGGAAAACATCCTCTCCTTTTTTGGTTTTTCCCACATGATCTTCTGTTATGCGTTCCTGCAGCTGATTTCCTTCGAAGTATGCTCCAGAATACCAGGACTTTAGTATCTTCTTTCATCACCTGTGTGGTACGTACTTAACGACTGCCGAGGGAAGATGGAATGAGAGAAGGGCTACAATGTTAATGACAAACTTCAAGCTTCTCGTGATACGTGTGATTGAAAATATTTGAAACATGAAAGTAGTTTTCTCTTTAGCTTTGGGTTCTGTTCGTTTGAGCTTCGATGTGGGTAGCCTCTGCTTTTTAAGCAAAAGAAAACCAGATTACGTAACGTTGAAGTTCTCCTTTTGACATGGCGACGTCATATCCCTATGTGATTCTTTTTCCTCCAAACTTTAATGTAACTGAGTTAGCATCACAACGCTGATCGATTCATCTTTAAAGTTTATCATGGTCTCTCTGTAGTGATTGCTATAAGAAGGGGACCGTTTGATTCCATTGGCTAGATCACAAGTGCAGCTTTTGTGACTCGTACAATTCCAGAATGATCGAAGTGGACACGGATGAACGTAGGATTGTAATTTTTTGTTGCATATTACAACAGTAATCATACCGTAGTATTAAAGATGCGGTTCACATATTTTCTTTTTTGATGGCGTCGATCTCGTTTCCATCGTAGATTTAATAATTGATTTGGACTCCACGATATGAAATTTTCCTAGAGATCTAAAAAATAATCTCTACCCAAATAGAAGACGAATTTAATTTTATAAAAGAGGCAAAAATATGTCCATAATTGTCTCTGACAATCATAAAAGAAATTTTCTCTCATTTTCTATTATTATATAGTCTTTCCTATATACTCCCACTATTCATAGAATATATGAGTTTTTCTTAATTTCTATTTCCACTATTCGAAAAAATGTATTCTATTTCCATTTTCCATGGAAATATTCTTTAATTCTATCAAGCCTACATACTTAACAAATTTCTTTATTGGAATCTCTTTTGTTATTGGATCAACAATCATGTTCAAGATGGGAATATAACCTTTATTTCCTCTTTCTGTATAATACCACGGATGTAGTAATATTGTATCTTAATGTGTTTTATTCTTGAATTATTAGCACCAATATTTATGAAATTAATTGTTACTTGATTATCACAATATATTTTTATTGATCCATCTGATTAAGATCTAAGTCATTCAAAAATATCTTAATTTAAACTGTATGTGTGATGGCACATGCAATATATTGTGTTTCCTATGTATATCTAGCAACACAACATTGTTTCTTACTTCTGCATGAGACAGCACCACCATCAAAGATGAACAAGTATCTAGATGTGGACTTTTCATCGTCTTTACACCTTCAAAATTTACATCTGAATAACCTAATACTTCTAGCTTTTCCGCTTAATATATTAGTTTGTGTTGCAACATGTCTTTAATATACTTCATAATCCTCTTAACAACTTTCCAATGTGCTTGTCTAGGATTACTTTAATATCTACTAACTGAAGTCACTGAATATGCCAAGTCTGGTCAACACAACATACATTAAACTTTCAACTACTTGTGTATATGATATTTTTAGAGATTTCCGTTTTTTTCTAGTACATTAACTTTTATTCAATCTTTTTCCATACACATATGATGTAGGTGCAAGGGTATAATTTTGCATTCTAAACCTTTTAAGTACTGAGTGTAAATACTTTTCTTGATTTATACTCAGCATTCTTGACTTCCGATATCTAAAATCTGTATTCTAAGGACATAAAATGTTTCACCCATATCCTTCATCTCAAATTTCTCATTAAATTCAATTTTCACTTTATTGAACAATTCCATATCATTTGTCGCAAGCAAAATATCATCTATATATAAGACAATATTATAAAACTACTCTCACTTTTTATTACATACACACAAGTGTTCAATCAATTTGAGATAAATCCCATTTAGACAATCACACTGTGAAATTTGAAATACCATTGTTTAGAAGATTGTTTTAATATATATATTGATTTGTTTAATTTGCACACTTTTTCTTTATGTCCTTTTATCTAAAGACCTCAGGTTGGTACATATATATGTCTTCTTACAATTCTCCATTAAGAAATGTAGTCTTAACATCCATTTGATGTAATTCTAATTCTAAATGTGTTACAATAGCTAGTATAATTCTAATAGATGCAAACTTTACTACTAAAAAATATATTTCTAGGAAGTCATTTCCTTCCTTCTCTGTATATCTTTAGTTACCAATCGAGCTTTGAACTTGTGAATTGACCTATTTACTCTCAATTTCTTCTTGAATTCCCATTTTCATTATAATCTTTCTTTCCTCAAGCAAATCACATAATTTTTAAACATTATTCCTTTTCATGAAATCAATTTCATCATTCATAACTTTGAGTTACAAATCTTTCTCATGTGATTGAATCACATCACTATACATAATGGGTTCCATGTAATTTTCTTTAACTATATCTATCAAGAAACATGATGGCTTACAAAAATACAAATGGTAATCATTCATCTACGAAGGTTGAATCCTCGTTCTTTTATTGCTTGGAGCATAGGATGAGTCATTTACAGGCTCATTAATATTTTTCATATTTGGTTGGTCATACTGATCATTCTCTTCTATTTCCATGGGTTCATTTTTATTTTTATATTTGATTGATCCTCTTTTTTTGGATCATTTCCTTGAATATCATTAAAGTAATCATCTCCTATTACAAATAGTAGTTCATCTTTATCTTGAGTATGTTTTTCTTCCTCTAGATTTTTTAGAAATGTAATATCTCTATACTCAATAATTTCTTTTTCGTTATGGAAAAATCTATGTCATGATAATTTATCACAATATCCCATAAATTTATATTTTAATGTTTCAAAGTCTAATTTATCCCTGATTTGACTTGGAACAAGCACATAAGCTTTTGAACCCTATTTCCTTAGATGATTAATATTGGTTTTCTTCTATTCCACAACTCATAAGGGATTCCTACAATAGATTTGGTGGATATTTTATTTAAAATGTAATTTGCATTGAATAGTGTCTCTCTCCAAAATTCCTTTGGGAGACATGATTGTGATAGTATGCATCTAACAGAATTCATTAGAGTTCTATTTTTTGTTCTGCCACACCATTTTGTTATGATGTATATGGATTAGTAATATGCTTTTTTATTCCATACTCTTGACAATATGATTCAAATTTCTTTGAATTGTATTCCCCACTTCTGTAAGATCCTAATATCTCCATGTTTCTTCCGAGTTGCTTTTCCACTTCTAGTTTATATTTCGTA
>JAMKQA010008543.1:0-14299 GCA_024699735.1 Posidonia australis | reverse complement strand
CGTGCTTTTCTTACTTCTTTCTGCTGTGTGGGATGGTGGAGTGTCTTTTTCGGGCATCGCATAAACAGAAATTAATTACCATATCCAGACCCAACTCGAGTTTCTCACAGCAATTGCTTGGATGAACGCATTCTAATCGTGATTTGATCAGGGGCAACTTGGGGATCACGTGATTAGGTCGTGCGTTTTCTTTCACTAAACAATTGACCAAACAGAAAAAAAAAAGAAGAAGAAGGAGAGGAGATGATGACTTTTTCAAACACGTGTCCTCCTCCGTCATGTGTAAAGAAACCAAAGAAGGGGAAGAAGAAAGACGTCGGCGGAGGAACCGCTGTCAGAAAATGCATGTTATGAGGGTATTTTCATCATTTCATGTATTAGATTAAAAGTTAATTCTAAGTTAGTGATTTAGTGTCAACGGTAAGTTAATGGAATGACATATAAGCATATTGTTTATTTTTATGAGAATATATAAATAATTAACTATTTTAAATGGAAGTACCGACTGCTTGCTATGTTTTAAAAGATAGTCAAGCAAAAATCACTAAAGAAAACAAAATTGTTCCATGAAGTTTCCTATCATCATCGTCTCCCTTGACCTCAACTTTGGAACCACCGATGATAACGTCTTTTTGCCTCTTTCCATCAAAATCAAAGAAACTTCCAGGGACAAATAATTAATAACAATAATGACATAATACTTCACAGTAGTTGAGAGAATTCTAAACTCTATCACAAGGTCTCAGATTTATATCCTAAGACATGCATAAAAAATCATCTCTAAACTATCTCAATCGTTAACAAAAATAATGACACAAGACTGGTTGTTGATAAAAATAATGATGTAATATTTACTATAATTATAATGCTAAACTACTCACACATCAAAGACCTTGTAAGTTGAATTTTACCATGAGAAGGTGGGACCTACTGGAATTCATCCACGCAACGGCTAGAGAGCAGAAATCCAACCCACGGCCCTGGCAGTCAAAACGCAAAAACAAACACCCATAATAATAGAACAAACACCCATAATGATAGAATTATTTACCAATTATGCCACTACCGTGCATTAATAGAGGGAAGCGAACCCTCTGGGTTATTTCTTTCCTCCTTCGCCCTCCTTTCCTTCCTCCTCTTCTTCTTCTTCTTCTTCTTCTTCTTCTTCGTCTTCTTCCGACGACGACGACGACGGTCGGTGGCGTCGAGGTGTACCGAGTATCGTTTTCTCAAATTCGCCCTTACTCGCCCCAGATCCCCCGCTTCGGCGTTGCTATTTATGCGTTGGCGCGGCGGAGGTCCGAAAGGCGGGATCTTTGGGGTCTTGGCGGGGCCAGTGAATGCGGGTGATCCGGGGAGGGGTCTGGGTATTCGGAGGCTCGGGGTGCGATTTGAGGTGGTGAGGAGGAGTAGGAGGGTCTTGTAAAGGAGGGGTTCTTTTTTTCTCGAAGTGGAAGATGCAGGCGGAACAAAGGAAGAAGGTTAGGGCTTTCGGGATCTCTTTTCCTTGTGGTGTTTGTTTTGTGGGGTTTTTTATTGGATGAAAGGTTTGGTTAATGTTGGATCTGATTCCAATTCGAGACGTGTGGTTTGGTTGGGCGTTTGGGCCTGATTTTGGGATCTTGTCGGTGCTGGTTTTTCATGTGGCAGTCTGTCATTTTACGGATTTTCTCTGTTGCTCTTTTTAGTTGATAAGCGTATGATTTTCTCATGGTTGGAATGTTCAATTGTTTGGGTGTTCTTTATCCGTCTTCTTCTGTGGCTCTGTAGAGTGCATACTGCATGTCCAATTAGGGTTTCTTAGAACCATGTGGGATTTGTGGAGTTTTTCCCGTGTCGTTGTCTCGTTGAATTGTGGGTTTTGGTTCCAACTTCGTCTCTTGTTTGATAATGTCAATATTCGATCGTGATGATCTGAAGTTTTGCCCTCCCTTCTTTTGGTTGATTCGCACCCTTTGTTTTCTCTTGATTTCACGTTCGTTTCGATTTTGTGAATGCGCTTCTCAGTCTAAAGGATTCCATGGTGTGCTAAAATTTCGGTTTTGTGGAACCTGTTTTTGTATCATCCTTGAGGAGCATTTTTTGGTCTAGAAGATTATGCTTTTTGTCTTCGTTATCTAAACCAAAGTGCTTTGTTTCCCTTCGTGTTTATAATCCCAATTTGCGGCATCTTTGTTTGGTAGTATCTTTTGTTACGTCTGTTATTGTATTTTCGTATGAAATTATTTTCCAAGTAGTTTCGGCTCCCTGTTTATTTATGGCCATTAATGTGTGTCTGAATTAGCATACTGCTTGATTCCTGTTCACTGTACCATGGCTCATTCCTTTTAGTGGGTCCAATTGTTAGCATCAAGGAACATTTTTGTTAGAACTCGTTTACTTTTCAGCATCTAACATACTCCCATCTTAGACTCATTACTTAACAGCTGCATTACAATTATATGTTTGAAACCAATTGTTGTTCCACAATGAGATATTCCGTAGCAAATTACCCACTTGCAGACATGTAATTTGCAAGATACTCTTATTGTATTTGCAGAACACGACTGAAGCTGACTTTTTCACGGAGTATGGAGATGCAAACAGATATAAGATTCAAGAAGTCATAGGTAAAGGAAGCTATGGAGTGGTTTGCTCTGCCATAGACTCACATACTGGGGAAAAGGTTGCAATAAAGAAGATACATGATATATTTGAACACATTTCTGATGCCGCCCGGATCCTTCGTGAGATCAAGCTTCTTCGTCTTCTGAGACATCCAGACATTGTTGAGATAAAACACATCATGCTGCCCCCATCAAGGAGGGATTTTAAAGATATTTATGTTGTTTTTGAGCTCATGGAATCAGATCTTCACCAAGTCATTAAGGCCAATGATGACTTGACAAGAGAACACTATCAGTTTTTTCTTTATCAGCTGCTCCGTGCACTAAAATATATTCACACAGGTATGACTGCCCTTGCTTGCTTGGAAAATGTGGGTGCTTGTTTTGGCTTTTTTGCTGATTGTTACACCTGGTATTGACTCTCAATGACTTGACACAATCTTGCAATGTAGATGGATTTAAATTTAGATACATATTTATGTGAACTTCTTCCTTTGATTGCATTCCAGTTGCATTTATTGGTTAATGTCTTACATGTTGCTTTTTTCTCAATCTAATGCTTGTCTATGACACATTTTTTATATGAAAGCACATAAAGGCAATCAATGACTCAATCCACTATTGTAATATAGATATGTTTAATTCATATACACTTGAACTTCCTCCTTTGTTTGCATTTTGGTTGCTATAATTGATTAATGTCTTTTTTAGACACTTTTTATGTAACTTAGCTCTTGTCTGTATGTGCTATCTATATTGACTTTCTTTTTTACTTGACTTGACTTCTTTGTTATTAAAGCATGAGAAATTATTGTGACTTTCATGAGACCTGTATTTCTTCCTTTTGTCTGGACTTTTTAGGAAATTCCTTGTGGCTGGAAGTTTGCATGCAAACCTCCTACATTTTGCCAGTCACATCTGCTGCTTTCCTTTTTATAATTCCCTGTTGGTTCTTTTTTTGTTTATCTACATGGAGCTTCCTTTCTGATGTTTTTAATTTTTGATCTGATGATATTTACAAAATTGGATGCAGCTAATGTTTATCATAGAGATTTGAAGCCCAAAAACATACTCGCAAATGCAAATTGCAAGCTAAAAATTTGTGACTTTGGATTAGCTAGAGTTGCATTCAATGATACTCCATCAACAATATTTTGGACGGTACGTGAATTGAAGGGTCCTGTCCTAGATTTTATTTTTTTTTAATTTGTGTTCCGTCATCATCCGACTTTGTTGTTGATTCGCAAACTCAAATGAGTTCATTCCTTTCACTAGATAGAGAGATAACCTAAATCCCTTTACTGCAGGGTGTATACCCTATCAAGGGGATGTTCCTATCATTCATTTCGGGTGAATGTATGCCAATTTATTTAGTATTCATGCTACCAAATGATATTTTATGTTTTGAAGTTAACTTTGTTTATTTTTCTTTTCAGGACTACGTTGCAACTAGATGGTATAGAGCCCCAGAACTATGTGGATCATTTTTCTCTAAGGTTATCATCTTATTCATCATTATACTGTTTCACGCTTATTTACTCTAGCAGTTATGAGTCAAGATTGGTAATAGTTACCTGTCAACATCAATGCCTCTATTATCTTTTTGGCTGCATCCAAGTTTTCTTTTGGCTGGAAAATTTTGTTAAAATATGCCTTTTCTGGGAGTTAATCAGGTTCAGATTTGACAAAGAAGGGATTCCAACTAATATTTTTAACAATATAAAGATTGGTAATTGTTACCTGTCAACATCAATGCCTCTCTCATCTTGTCAGCTGCATCAAAGTTTTCCTTTGGCTGGGAATTTTTGTTAAAATATGGCTTTTCAGAGAGTCAATCAGGTTCAGATTTGACAAAGAAGGGATTCCCACAAATATTTTTAACAATATAAAGATTTCAAAACACTGACAGAGACTGTATCATTTACATTTTTGCACACATATCACTTGGCATATTGTCTCATTTTTCTATAGAATTTTTTATTTAAGTATTTATAGAATGTTGATCTCACTGATTCCGTACATTGACTAGGGTCTAATGTATGATTTCTCGAAATGCTCATCACTTATAATTTTCTACTTTAAATCATTAGATTTTATGCTGGGAGGAGCAGCTTCATTACTCAGGGTACCATGCTTAAAACTTAAAAAGAGTGGAATTGATTTTTGATTGTTTTTGACAAAAAGATGCTGCTGCAATTGCACTTGTATAGATGCGTCTTCACTTATATACGTAGTTAATGTATAGATGCATCTACTTCTATTTCCATTCATACATGCATGATGAAAATGAGATCTTGGTGTCTAATGATTTTCAAATATTATGTTTTGTGAATGTGGCAGTACACTCCTGCAATTGATATTTGGAGCATAGGATGTATTTTTGCTGAAGTGTTAACTGGAAAGCCACTATTTCCTGGTAAAAATGTAGTGCATCAGCTGGATCTCATGACAGATCTTCTTGGGACACCGTCTTTAGATACCATTTCTCGGGTATGCACTATTTATTTTCTGTTCGTATCTTTAGTACATTAGGTTGTTATATCTTTTATAGCTATAAAAAATTTGTCTGTGTAAACTTTATTATTTTGTGTTAAGGTTCGCAATGAGAAAGCGAGGAGGTATCTAAGTAGCATGCGGAAGAAACAACCTGTTCTCTTTGCTCAAAAATTTCCAAATGCAGACCCCTTGGCACTAAAACTGTTGGAGAGGCTTTTAGCATTTGATCCCAAGGATCGACCAACTGCCGAAGAGGTTCTTCCCTCAACTCCAAACAAATTTTGAGTTGAATATTTGCCCACATTGGCACGCTGTTCTATGTTGAAAATATACCTTGTGTTATCTAATGTTAAAATTGCTTAAACTGTTGCCAACTACCTCACTAGGAGCTGATTTATGATTCTGCAGAAATCTGCATTATTTTTGTAGGAGAAATCTGGCTATGATTGGTACAGAAATTATAATAGCATTTCGTTGAAATTTTGAAGTTCTTATCAAGAAAATTATAGTCGAGTTGATTATTGATGATGAATTGTTTGGAGAGATGAAAGTCTTAGTTTTTAAGATTAGCTGCTTGAAAAATTCATGCTTGGATAGAAGATGGTTTGATGGGTTATTTTTAATATCAGCCTATGGTTGGTCTTTGTTCTACATGCATATGCGTTGATTTATTGGAAATCACTCAACTAAAAGTTGTACCTTTCATGATTTAATCTTGGTGATTACTGGTTCTATGTAACATGACTATTGATGTGTGCATGTGTGTTTTTTAGTGAAGACTATTGATGTGTGTTCTATACATGTACATGCATCAATTCATTGGAAATCACTCAACTAAAAGTGGTACCTTTAATGTTTTAATCTTGGTGACTACTGGATCTTTGTGACATGACTATTGATGTATGCATGTGTGTTTTTAGGGAAGACTATTGATGTTGTTTTTTTTGGCTTTCTTGCTGATTTTTGTTGTTGTTTGGCTTCTTAGGCCTTGGCAGATCCTTATTTTAAAGGATTGGCCAGAGTGGAGAGAGAACCATCTTGTCAGCCAATCACCAAGTTAGAGTTTGAGTTTGAGCGAAGGAGAGTGACAAAAGAGGATCTAAGGGAACTCATCTTCCGGGAAATACTGGAATACCATCCGCAATTGCTCAAAGACTACACCAGTGGAACTGAAAGGACAACTTTCCTATATCCTAGGTATAAAATATCTGTCAATCTAGCTCCTTCAGGAAAAATGCTGTTACATTTAGTGTGAGTGTTTAATTTGTGTCTATATCCCTACAGTGCTGTTGATCAATTCAGAAAGCAATTCGCTCATCTTGAGGAAAATGGTGGAAAGAGTGGTCCGGCCTCACCATTAGACAGAAAGCATGTCTCTCTTCCAAGGTAGTTCAATCAACATATTCTTTCATATTATTCTTCTAAAAACATGCTTGTGCAAATGCTGGCTTACAGCAGTATTTGTTTCTATTTCTTCGTTTTGTGCCTACGCTTCTCCAAAATTTTTGTTTTATGTTCTCCTGAAATACTGTGTCCTTGTCTCTGTTCAGATCGACCGTTGTTCACTCAGCTACCATCCCTAAGGAGCCTGACTACGCTTCTCACAGAGTAAGACAACCTGTGGATGAGGCCTGTAAGATGCCCAGACAGGTGGATGGAGTCTCAAGCAGTTATTCTAGGACTTCACAGGCCCAACAAAGGGTCCCAATAGGTATGTATTAGTTTAATTTATTTTCAGTTGTATTTAGCAGGTTGACCTTTGAGGATTTTGTGATTCTCCTCAGCCATGTCATCTTACTTGGATGACTTTTGTCGTTGCACCACTAACATTTCCAGATCTTGCGTGCAGCAAGGCCTGGGAAAGTTGTCGGACCAGTACTGCCATATGAGAATGGAAGCATTAAAGATCCTTACGATCCACGAAGGTTAATAAGGAATCCCATCGTGCAACCACAATCAACTCTCCCACCCACGTACTTGAACTCATCTGTCCGCAAAAACCCTGTGAAACCTGAAACTTCCTCTGACAAGAGAGCAGCCACGGTAGAGTCTGTGCAACACCAGCAGCAGTTCCCTCATCCCTCCCATCCACCTAAGATGCAACAAGATGTAGCCATTGATAGGAGGGCCTCCCCCTACTATCTTCCGATAGCTGCCAGGACCGATATACCTGAAGATCGTCTGGTGATGAACGCAAATATGTTTGGTGGAGGCATCGCGGTTGCTGCTGCTGCAGGTGCACACATGAATTCCAGTGCCATGTCGACAATGTATTAGAGCAGTCGGTCATCAGTGAAGCTCTTTGGATGTTGCACTGCTCTCTGCTCTGGGAGTGGTCCGCACACGAACAGAATTTCGGGGTTTTATAGAAGCGTTGTTGAAAGGATTTGCCGGTGATGTTGGGCTCCAGAAAAGTAGCGGTGAATAGAATAGC
The DNA here is from genome assembly GCA_024699735.1 of Posidonia australis. NCBI lineage: Eukaryota > Viridiplantae > Streptophyta > Magnoliopsida > Alismatales > Posidoniaceae > Posidonia > Posidonia australis. The sequence continues at coordinate 6,763 of JAMKQA010008543.1, read as the reverse complement.
GGATCCAGCGGGACTTGGGAATAGATGATTGGTCCCGTGGGATGTGTATTGGGTCCACCGTTTCAACGGATGTACATTAGTAACAAAGAAAATGGAGGGGTCCTCTTTTCTTCACGTTTTTTAAAAATTATTGTTGCAGCATTTTACTCTTTTTCAAGTAATAAAATGAATGATTCAAACAGGATTTGATTCCAGCGAGAGCATCTTTGGTTGGAAATGGTCCAATTTAACCTTTTGTTTATACAAAAAATAAGCTTCCGTAGGCAGAGAATTAGTTTGACCTTGGAAATTGTTTTGTAAACAGTAATTGATATATATTATATTTAAATATTTGACTATAGGAGTTGAATTTTCGATCTTTTGTACAATCATAAGGAAATTTCACTCTTAATTCAAGTGATTGTAGACAGTCGGCCTTGGAAATTGGATGCATTAAAAATGATAAAGGCAACGCCCTTGATATGGCACGAGTCTGTAAGGCTTCCAAAATATGAATGAGCTCCTAATTATGTTGGATGTTTGTTAATAACGTATGGATGTATGCTATTCTTGTCCACCCGACCCTGTCGTTACAAAATTATCCAAGTAATGAGGAATCTAAGATCTTATCTTAACGAACTAAGTTAAACAAAACAGCCTCGGTCTTATTATCTCCTTATTCTACATTTATAAATTTTTTATCCAAATTAGATTTTAAGACCCATTTTACTTTGTCAAGGGTCTTATATATTTTCTAAGTAGGAAACAAAGCAAATGAAAGAAAACAAACAAGAATAAGCTGACGTGCCAACAGTCAGTCACACGATATACTAGTTCCGAGGTGATTCGCTTACGTTAGGCATACACTAATGTAGCGTTTGGTACAATGGAATGAAAATACACAGGAATGGAATGAACTTTGGAATGGAATAATTTTATTCCATTCCAGTGTTTGATACGTAATGGAATTGTATAGTGGAATTAACAGATAATTCCTTTCCACTGTTTAGTATATAAGAACAGGAATGGAATGGAATACAATATTTGAAAGATTAATAATTACATATTAATCTGAAAAATAAAATAACTTTTTTTCCCATACAAGTAAAATAAAAATGACATTTATTTTTGCTCATGACAAATTCATTTTTGTTTATGACAAGTAGAATAAAAATGATAAATTCATGTTTACAATTAATAATTGAAACAATAATTTCGCAATAAATTCATATTTTAATGATAAAAATGATAAATTCAAGTAGAATAAAAATCAATAATTGTCACTAAAATATAATAATTCCACAATAAATTGAAACAACATCAACAATGTGGCCAAAATACAATAACTTTTCAGAAAATAAAAGAAATGACATTAAATATCACCGTAGTCCATGATAGAGTAACACAGTAGTCATTCATAAAAAAGACTAGACAAACAAGAATTTACATTATCTGAATTCACATTATCCTCCAACTCCCACAATCACCAAACCAAACCATGCATTCACATTATCTCCAGAGAAATCAAAGTACTTCCAATTTTCTCCTACTTCTTCCTACTGAATCATAAAAAATACATAAATAAGCATTGAAAAAAAGAAGAAGAAAAAAAAGGAGACATACCGGAGGGACACGATGGAGGAGGGAGGACGTCGGGAGAAGGGCGTCAGAGGAGGAGGGATGGACACAGCGGAAGAGTGACAGACACAGTGAAGGAGGAGGGATGGACACAACGGAAGAGTGACAGACACAGTGGAGGAGGGACGGACGTAACGGAGAAGGGACAACGTCGGGAGGAGGGCTTGGGGAGGACCTCGGACGGAGGAGGAAGGTCGTCTGGGGAGAAGGTTGTCGGGAGGAGGAGGCAAATCGTTTGGGAGAACGACGACGAAGGAGGAGGGAGGGACACGACGGAGGTCTAAGGAATGCGATGAAGGAGGGACGACGTCGAGAGGGTTTGAGGCAAAAAGAGGGAGGTCATCTGTTGAGAGAACGACGACGAAAGAGGAGGAAGGGACGCAGCAGAGGATAGAAGGCGTCGAGAGGGTTTAAGGCAAAAGCGAGCGAAAGAGGGAAGTCGCCTATTGAGAGAACAATGACGAAGGAGAAAGGGACGTTATGGAGGAGGAATAGCATCAAAAGGGTTTGAGACAAAAAGAAAGTCGTCTATTAGAAAAAGGGTGAAAAGACACAGACCCGTGGTTTTTTCCTTTCTTTTCGAAAAGAAACGAAATTAAAATAAAGATCAAATTCTCCTTAGATTTTGAGATGAAATGAAAATTTTGATTCCTAAAAAAATGTCATTCAATCTTCTTTTTTTAATCTATTTTTTCAATCCATTTTCGATTCCTTTCGTTCGTTCCAACGTACCAAAGGCAACCTAATTCCTTACTTTTTCGTTAGTTTCCTCAGAAGAACGAGAAACGTTAAGTGATGCCAACAATCAAATATATTAAAAACTACGGAATCAATACGAATTATACCGCATTGTGGTCACTATACTTCCTACAAATAAATAAATGAACCATGCCAAGCTAATGAATCTTGACTAAGTAGTAGCAAAGCATGACGGGTTGCAAAACTGAGCAGTTTTGGAGTCTGAAAATAACAGCGATAAAGACTGCACCAAGAATACTGCAGTTCACCATAACAACCGAACAATAACAGATTTCTGAATAGAATGTAACAACCGCTAAGTTTGGATGGAATAGATATATGCCCTACAAAGACAAACACTAAATTAAAGAAAACAAGCAAACAACGGTGATGTGCTCATTCATCCTCCTGGCTGCGTAGCCTGGCAAGCTTGTTAGTGACAACAACGTCAAGCTGTGCTGCTCGTTCTACGATTTCCTTCCTCTTTCGTGTGGAGACATTGTGAGCAATTTCAGCACAGTAAGTCCTGGTGAAATTCATAATAGCATTCATTATTGGTACATATGCTAGAAATATAATGAGATTTCAAATTATAAACTAGCTTATCGGGAAGAAATATTCTCATTTAACAAACACTAAGAAGTATACCTGTTATGCATCATCAGAAGTTCAAGTTCTTTCACATTGTGCACCACAAATTTCCTGAATCGGTTTGGAAGAAAGTGGCGGGTTTTCTTGTTAGACCCGTAACCAATGTTGGGCATCAAAGTGCATCCCTTGAACTTTCTTCTCACACGAGAATCAATACCCTTGGGCCTACGCCAGCTTGGCTATCATTTGAACATGAATCGACAATTAATCTAAAGTATCTCAATAGTAAAAGCTTCACAAAACAAAGTTAAAGACAGAGTGAATGGAGGGGAAAACAGAAGATCTCAGTTTAAGTTGTTATAGTATATATATCAAACAAAGATCAAAATTCAATTGCTGATGACATGAGACAAGCTCCAATTTGGACAATACTATACAGATGACAGAAGTACTAAATCTTGTTCAAGAAATCCCAATGAATATGCATTATGTTCACATTTAATTGATGTGATGAAAAAACACCATTCTTAGAAGTCCATTAGCTACTTTTTCTGTGATTTGAATCCACACAAAAAAAAAACAACTTTCATAAAAGTACAGCAGGTTTGTGATTTTTTATTAGCTAGCTAATATATTTCCTAGGTCAGGCGCATCTTTTGTTTCGAAGGGGATCAAAAATTACATTAATCCAATGTGAAACATAAGAAGAACTCATGAGATATACATGAGAAATCCAAGACTAACCATCAAAAAATAAGTAAAGATGTCAAAAGCAGCCAATGGAAATGAAGTCAACAAAACGCTAGTGAAAAACAGAAGAAGCCACAAAAATTATGTAATTGATAGCTCCAACAATGGATATGGTCTGTCAACAAGCAAAGCAGCCTAAAGGAATTGGGCCTGGATACATGAGGAAAGCAACACCAACCATCAAACACAAGTCTACCACAGAGAGTCAAAGTAGAGGTGTAGGTTGATCAAATAAGAATAGCTGAAAACCGATGGCAAGCTAACCCAAAGTCACCGTAAATGGCCATTAACCCAGGAAAAAACAATCTCTCATCAGATAGGACACTAGAGAAGAAACTTGGTAAGATCGAGTACAGCATAAGTGGGAAGAAAAAAACAGACCACAAATCGAGGACAGTGAACACTTACCAGATCGTGTGTGAAAAGACAACCCGACCAAAAGCAAACAAAATTAAAAAGAGAAAAAGAAAACCCTAAATCCGAAAGAGGAAATATGAGGATGAGGAGAACCCAAATTCCTGAGGCAAACATGGAAAGATGTGAAACCAGATACTGGGTGAAAATGAGGGACTGTAAGGGATGAGATTGGAGAGTAGAGGATGGTGGAGATGACCAAGTAGCAGAGGCAATGTCATCCGAAGGCCTGGGCAAGAATAACTACGAGAGCTTTGTATGTGGGACGAACAAAGTAGTGCAGTGCAGTGCAGTGCAGTGCATCTTACTTTTCAGTGAAACGGCAATACTCAAGAAAACACCACAAGCACCACATCTATTTAGCAAAGAACCCAAAACAAATGGTAATCATTTGAAGTTTCCTTTAGATAAATGCTAACTGTAACTCCACTAGAAATTAATTACAGGAAATCCCTAAAGAACAAGCACGGTAACAGTCACGAATCAATGAAACCAACCTTCCTAAGAAAACAACCAAAACAATAGCATTCGACTCGATGACATTGTATGGTGTGCAACATAAGCATAGTGGACAGATTCCTCATACAAAAGCATCCAACTTTGTTGCTCCATACATCTTGTTAACAGCCATCAAATCATCAAAGATTGAAACTTTGTGCCATCCAAAAAAAAAAAAAATCTACATATTTCAAAGAAAAGGAGAAAGACAAAGATCTGTGATACCTTCACGCAAACCCTGCGGTCGCTCTGGGGCCTCTTGAACCTCTTTCCCCGCTTCTTCACAATCTTCCCCGTCAGCAAAGGGACCGCCATTGCCAAGGACCAGAGAAGAACACTGTCCCGGAGAGGAAGAGGAGACAGGCAGGCGGCCTCGCTTAGTCTAGGTTTTCTTGTTTGTCCTTCGGAAAGGACTATTTATATTCTCTATTTCCGTAGAGCACAACTATGGAAAGGCCCTCGTGTTCTGTGTGATTTCCTGTTTAGCCCTTGACTTAGGGCTAAACGACGCATGTCTCAATTTGGTTGATCGAACCCACAAAATGTTAACAGAAGCCTTAGAACACACATGAGATTGATATAGGTGGTCTATTGAATGACATTTTTTTTGACCTTTTCCTAACACACATGAGAATGAGATATCTAACTATAGCCTACTACAATATCTTAAAGGATCCACACCTTAAACCCTGGACCACAGCTCAACAATGTCCCATTTTTACTTTATTTTAGACATGGAAAAAGTTTTGTATGTTTTTTATATATGAATTCTTCTATAAATAGCTTTCAAAAAAGAATCTTATATAAATCAATCTTAACCGTCAGATAATATTCCATGGACCATAAGTCAAGGCAGCACCAATAATTGACACAACACATGATTCATCATTCATCAAGCACCAAGGAAGAAGAATAATCAAACATTGGCCCTGACCTTTCACCACCACCTGCTCCAACACTCTACTCCCACCATGAGCTCCAAGCTCCCCACCTCTCCTCTCCTCCTCCTCCTCTTGCTCCACCTCACCACCTCAACTCCACTCTTCCCACCAGAAGCCCACCCAACCAAATCCGGCTACCTTCTCGTCTCCTCCACCACCACCACCAACTCCTCCCTCTACTACACCTACTACGAGTCCCGGACCACCCCACTCCACCCACAGACCCCCATCCTCATCTGGCTCCAAGGCGGCCCGGGCTGCTCCTCCATGGTCGGCAACTTCTACGAGCTCGGCCCTTTCCTCCTCCACCGCCACCACAACAAAACCCAACTCCACCTCACACCAAACACCAACTCCTGGAACCGCCAGTTCGGCCTGCTCTTCATCGACAACCCCATCGGCACCGGCTTCAGCATCGCCTCCTCCCCGGACCAGATCCCCACCAGCCAGTCCACCGTCGCCCAGCACCTCTGGGTGGGGATTCAGCAGTTCTTGGATACCAGCCCCGGGTGGTTCCGAGCGCGGCCGCTGTTCCTGACCGGGGAGAGTTACGCCGGGAAGTACGTTCCGTCGGCCGGCGCGCATGTCATGAGGAAGAACGAGGTGGTCGGGGAGGGGAGGAGGATAAATCTGAAGGGTGTGGCGATTGGGAATGGGCTCATGCATCCGGTGGTGCAGGTGGAGAGCCATGCGAAGATGGCTTTCTACGCCGGGTTGGTTAATGCGGCGCAGAGGAGGAGCTTGGAGGAGTTGCAGAAGGTGGCGGTGGAGCTCACGGTGGCCGAGAAGTGGGCCGAGGCTACCACTGCGAGAACCAGGTGATGACTAGATTGAAATTGACCCGTGCCTCTTATTCCATGCTGAGACGATGACTTCCTCCTTTTTTTTTTGGGGTGAAATGTTAATATGTTATGGGGGCATTTTTTATGTAGGTGCCTATAAGGGTGGAGTATGTTGGTAACTTTTTATTTTTCATAAAGACATAAGGAAAAAGAAATAACCGTATAGATATATTTATTAGATATCTATAAATACATAGTGAAATTTTCATTTAAATTAAATAACTATTGATTTTTGATTTAAAGTTCTTAACATTCAACATATTTTGTTAAATTCTAACCGTTAAATTTTAGATTAAAAATTAATAGTGAATATAATTCAAATTAGGATGAAATCTTAACACATAGTAGATTATATTATAGATTAACTAATTA
>JAMKQA010008542.1:0-14364 GCA_024699735.1 Posidonia australis | reverse complement strand
GGAACCAACGACTCGAATCACCTCCGGATTGGAGGAGTCTCGAGAAAAGGATAGATGGTTGGTCCTAGGCTATAAGGAACCTACAACTCGGATCACCTCCGGATCAGAGGAATCTCGAGGAAAGGATAGATGGTTGGTCCTAGGCTATAAGGAACCAACGACTCGGATCACCTCCGGATCAGAGGTGTCTCGTGAAATGGATAGATGGTTAGTCCTAGGCTATAAGGAACCAACAACTCAGATCACCTCTGGATCGGTGGAGTCTTGTGGAAAGAATAGATTGCTGGTCCTAGGCTATAAGAAACCAACGACTCGGATCACCTCCTGATCAGAGGATTCTTGAGAAAAGGATAGCTTGATAGTTGTTCCTAGGCTATAAGGTACCAACAACTCGGATCACCTCCGGATCATAGGAGTCTCGAGAAAAGGTAAATGGTTGGTCCTAGGCTATATGGAACCAACGACTCAGTTCACCTCCGGTTTAGAGGAGTCTCGAGGAAAGGATAAATGGTTGGTCCAAGGCTATAAGGAACCAACGACTTGGATCACCTCCGGATTGGAGGTGTCTCGAGAAAAGGATAGATGGTTGGTCCTAGGCTATAAGGAACCAACAACTCGGATCACCACCAGATCAGAGGAATCTCGAGGAAAGAATAGATGGTTGGTCCTTGGCTATAAGGAACCAATGAATCGGATCACCTCCGGATTAGAGTAGTCTCGTGGAAAGGATAGATAGTTGGTCGAAGGCTATAAGGAACCAACGACTCCGATCACCGGCGGATCAGAGGAGTCTCGAGGAAAGGATAAATGGTTGGTCCTAGACTATAAGCAACCAACGACTCGGATCACCTCCGGATCGGTGGAGTCTCGAGAAAAGGATAAATGGTTGGTCCAGGGCTATAAGGAACCGAAGACTAGGATCACCTCCGAATCAGAGGATTCTCGGGAAAAGGATAGATTCATAGTTGGCCCTAGGCTTAAAGGAACCAACGACTTGGATTACCTCCATATCAGAGGAGTCACGAGAAAAGGATAGATGGTCAGCCCTATGCTATAAGGAACAAACGACTCGGATTACCTCCGGATCAGAGGAGTCTCGAGGAAAGAATAAAAGGTTGGACCTAGGCAATAAGGAAACAACAACTCGGATCACCTCCGGATCGGATGAGTCTCGAGAAAAGGATAGATGGTTGGTCCTAGGCTATAAGGAACCAACAACTCGGATCACCACCGGATCAGAGGAATCTCGAGGAAAGGATAGAAGGTTGGTCCTTTGCTATAAGGAACCAACGACTCGGTTCACCTCCACATCAGCGGAGTCACGAGAAAAGGATAGAAGGTTGGTCCTATGCTACAGGGAACCAACGACTCAGATCACCCCTGGATCAAAGGAGTGTCGAAGAAAGGATAGAAGGTTGGTCCTACGCTATAAGGAACCAACGATTCGGATCACCTCCGGATTAGAGGAGTCTCGAGGAAAGGATAGATGGTTGGTCCTTGGCTATAAGCCTCCAACGACTCGGATCACCTTCGGAATAGTGGAGTCTCGAAAGAAGGATAGATTGTTGGTCCTAGGCTATAAGGAACCAACAACTCGGATCACCTCCAGATCAGAGGAGTGTCGAGGAACAGATAGATAGTTGGTCCAAGGCTACAAAGAACCAACCACTCAGATCACTTCCGGATCAGTGGAGTCTCGTGGAAAAGATTGATGGTTGGTCCTAGGCTATAAGGAACCAACGACTCGGATCAACTCTGGATCAAAGGAGTCTCGAGAAAAGGATAAATGGTTGGTCCAAGGTTATATGGAACCAATGACAAAGATCACCTCTGGATCAGAGGAGTCTCGAGGAAGGGATAGATGGTTGGTCCTAGGCTATAAGGAACCAACGACTCGGATCACCTCTAGATCAGAGAAGTCTCAAGAAAAAGATAAATGGTTGGTCCAAGGCTATAAGGAACCAACGACTCGGATCACCTTCGGATCAGAGGATTCTTGTGAAAAGGATAGGTAGATAGTTGGTCCTATGCTATAAGGAACCAACAACTCGGATCACCTCTGGATTAGAGGAGTCTCGAGAAAAGATAGATGTTTGGTCCTAGGCTATAAGGAACCAAACGACTTGGTTCACCTCCGGATCAGAGGAGTCTCGAGGAAAGGATAAATGGTAGGTCCTAGGCTATAAGGAACCAACGACTCGGATCACCTCCTGATCAAAGGAGTCTCGAGAAATGGATAGATGGTTGGTCCTAGGTTATTAGGAACCAACGACTCGGATCACCTACGGATCAGAGGAGTCTCGAGAAAAGGATAGATGGTCGGTCCTTGGCTATAAGGAACCAACGATTCAGATCTCCTACGGATTATAGGAGTCTCGAGGAAAGGATTGATAGTTGGTCCAAGGCTATAAGGAACCAACGACTCGGATCAACGGCGGATCTGAGGAGTCTCGAGGAAAGGATAAATGGTTGGTCCTAAGCTATAAGGAACCAACGACTCGGATCACCTCCAGATCGGAGGAGTCTCGAGAAAAGGATAAATGGTTGGTCCATGGATATATGGAACCAACGACTCGGATCACCACTGAATCAGAGGATTCACAGGAAAAGGATAGATGGATAGTTGGTCCTAGGCTATAAGGAACCAACGACTCGGATTACCACTGGATCAGAGGAGTCACGAGTAAAGGATAGATGGTCAGTCCTAGGCTATAAGGAACCAACGACTCGGATCACCTCCGGATGAGAGGAGTCTCGAGGAAAGGATAAATGGTTGGTCCTAGGCTATAAGGAACCAACGACTCGGGTAACCTCCCGATCGGAGGAGTTTCGAGAAAAGAATAGATGGTTGGTCCTAGGCTATAAGGAACCAACAACACGGATCACCACCGGATCTGCGGAATCTCGAGGAAAGGATAGATGGTTGGTCGTTGGCTATAAGGAACCAACGACTCAGATCACCTCCGGATCAGACGAGTTTCGAGGAACGGTTAGATAGTTGGTCCAAGGCTACAAGGAACCAACGACTCGGATCACTTCCGTATCAGTGGAGTCTCGTGGAAAGGATAGATGGTTGGTCGTAGGCTATAAGGAAGCAACAACTCGGATCAACTCTGGATCACAGGATTCTCGAGAAAAGGATTAATGGTTGGTCCATGGCTATAAGGAACCAACAACTCGGATCACCTCCTAATAAGAGGATTCTCGAGAAAAGGAGAGATGGATTGTTGGTCGTAGGCTATAAGGAACCAATAACTCAGATCACCTCTGGATAAGAGGAGTCTCGAGAAAAGGATAGATGGTTGGTCCTAGGCTATAAGGAAGCAACGACTCGGGTCACCACCGGATCAGAGGAGTCTCAATGAAAGGATAAATGATTGGTCCAAGGCTATTTGGAACCAACGACTTGGATCACGTCTGGATCACAGGAGTCTAGAGAAAAGGATAGATGGTTGGTCCTAGGCTATAAGGCACCAACGACTCGGATCACCTCCTGATTAGAGGATTCTCAAGAAAAGGATAGATGGTTGGTCCTTGGCTATAAGGAACCAACAACTCGGATCACCTCCAGATCAGAGGAGTGTCGAGGAACGGATCGATAGTTGGTCCAAGGCTACAAGGAACCAAGCACTTGGATCACTTCCTGATCAGTGGAGTCTCGTGGAAAAGATAGATGGTTGGTCCTAGGCTATAAGGAACCAACGACTCGGATCAACTCTGGATCAGAGGAGTCTTGAGAAAAGGATAAATGGTTGGTGCAAGGCTATATGGAACCAACGACTAAGATCCCCTCTGCATCAGAGGAGTCTCGAGGAAGGGATAGATGGTTGGTCCTAGGCTATAAGGAACCAACGACTGGGATTACCTCTGGATCAGAGGAGTCTCGAGGAAAGGATAAATGGTAGGTCCTAGGCTATAAGGAACCAACGACTCGGATCACCTCCTGATCAAAGGAGTCTCGAGAAATGGATAGATGGTTGGTCCTAGGTTATTAGGAACCAACGACTCGGATCACCTCCGGATCAGAGGAGTCTCGAGAAAAGGATAGATGGTTGGTCCTAGGCTATAAGGAACCAACTATTCGGATCTCCTACGGATTACAGGAGTCTCGAGGAAAGGATAGATAGTTGGTCCAAGGCTATAAGGAACCAAAGACTCTGCTCAATGGCGGATCAGAGGAGTTTCGAGGAAAGGATATATGGTTGGTCCTAGGCTATAAGTAACCAACGACTCGGATCACCTCCGGATCGGAGGAGTCTCGAGAAAAGGATAAATGGTTGGTCCAAGGCTATAAGGAACCAACGACTCGGATCACCTCTGAATCAGAGGATTCTCGGGAAAAGGATAGATGGATAGTTGGTCCTAGGCTATATGGAACCAACGACTCGGATTACCACCGGATCAGAGGAGTCACGAGTAAAGGATAGATGGTCAGTCCTAGGCTATAAGGAACCAACGACTCAGATCACCTCCGGATCAGAGGAATTTCGAGAAAAGGATAGATGATTGGTCCTAGGCTATAAGGAACCAACAACTCGGATCACCACCGGATCTACGGAATCTCGAGGAAAGGATAGTTGGTTGGTCATTGGCTATTAGGAACCAACGACTCGGATCACCTCCGGATTAGAGGAGTCTCGAGAAAAGGATAGATGGTTGGTCTTAGTTTATAAGGAACCAACAACTCCGATCACCTCCGGATCAGACGATTCTCGAGGAACGGATAGATAGTTGGTCCAAGGCTACAAGGAACCAACGACTCAGATCACTTCCGGATCAGTGGAGTCTCGTGGAAAGGATAGATGGTTGGTCGTAGGCTATAAGGAAGCAACAACTCGGATCAACTCTGGATCAGGGGAGTCTCGAGAAAAGGATAAATGGTTGGTCCATGGCTATAAGGAACCAACAACTCGGACCACCTCCTGATCAGAGGATTCTCGAGAAAAGGAGAGATGGATTGTTGGTCGTAGGCTATAAGGAACCAATAACTCGGATCACCTTCGGATAAGAGGATTCTCGAGAAAAGGATAGATGGTTGGTCCGAGGCTATAAGGAAGCAACGACTCGGATCACCTCCGGATCAGAGGAGTCTCAATGAAGGGATAAATGATTGGTCCACGGCTATTTGGAACCAACGACTTGGATCACCTCTGGATCACAGGATTCTAGAGAAAAGGATAGATGGTTGGTCATAGGCTATAAGGAACCTACAACTCGGATCACATCCGGATCAGAGCAATCTCGAGGATAGGATAGATGGTTGGTCCTAGGCTATACGGAACCAACGACTCGGATCACCTCCTGATCAGAAGAGTCTCGAGAAAAGGATAGATGGTTGGTCTTAGGCTATAAGGAACCAACAATTCGGATCACCTCCGTATCGGAGGAGTCTCGAGGAATGATTAGATGGTTGGTCCTAGACAATAAGGAACAAACGACTATGATCACCTCTGGATCAGAGGAGTCTCGAGGAAAGGAAATGGTTTGTCCTAGGCTATAAGGAACCAACGACTCGGATCACCTCCGAATCGGAGGAGTGTCGAGAAAAGGATAAATGGTTGGTCCAAGGCTATAAGGAACCAACGACTCGGATCACCTCTGAATTAGAGGATTCTCGGGAAAAGGATAGATGGATAGTTGGTCCTAGGCTATAAGGAATCAAGGACTCGGATTACCACAGGATCAGAGGAGTCACGAGTAAAGGATAGATGGTCAGTCCTAGGATATAAGGAACCAACGACTCGGATCACCTCCGGATCAGAGGAGTCTCGAGGAAAGGATAAATGGTTGGTCCTAGGCTATAAGGAACCAACGAGTCGGATCACCTCCAGATTGGAGGAGTTTCGTGAAAAGAATAGATGGTTGGTCCTAGGTTATAAGGAACCAACAACACGGATCACCACTGGATCTGCGGAATCTCGAGGAAAGGATAGATGGTTGGTCGTTGGCTATAAGGAACCAACGACTCGGATCACCACCGGATTAGAGGAGTCTCGAGAAAAGGATAGATGGTTGGTCTTAGGCTATAAGGAACCAACAACTCGGATCACCTCCGGATCAGACGAGTTTCGAGGAACGGATAGATAGTTGGTCCAAGTCTACAAGGAACCAACGACTCGGATCACTTCCGGATCAGTGGAGTCTCGTGGAAAGGATAGATGGTTGGTCGTAGGCTATAAGGAAGCAACAACTCGGATCAACTCTGGATCAGAGGAGTCTCGACAAAAGGATAAATGGTTGGTCCATGGCTATAAGGAACCAACAACTCGGATCACCTCCTAATCAGAGGATTCTCGAGAAAAGGAGAGATGGATTGTTTGTCGTAGGCTATAAGGAACCAATAACTCAGATCACCTCCGGATAAGAGGAGTCTCGAGAAAAGGATAGATGGTTGGTCCTAGGCTATAAGGAAGCAACGACTCGGATCACCTCCGGATCAGAGGAGTCTCAATGAAAGGATAAATGATTGGTCCAAGGCTATTTGGAACCAACGACTTGGATCACCTCTAGATCACAGGAGTCTAGAGAAAAGGATAGATGGTTGGTCCTAGGCTATAAGGCACCAACGACTAGGATCACCTCCGGATTAGATGAGTCTCGAGAAAAGGATAGATGGTTGGTCCTAGGCTATAAGGAACCAACAACTCGGATCACATCTAGATCAGAGAAGTGTCGAGGAACGGATAGATAGTAGGTCCAAGGCTACAAGGAACCAAGCACTTGGATCACTTCCTGATCAGTGGAGTCTCGTGGAAAAGATAGATGGTTGGTCCTAGGCTATAACGAACCAACGACTATGATCTACTCTGGATCAGAGGAGTCTCGAGAAAAGGATAAATGGTTGGTGCAAGGCTATATGGAACCAACGACTAAGATCCCCACTGGATCAGAGGAGTCTCGAGGAAGGGATAGATGGTTGGTCCTAGGCTATAAGGAACCAACGACTCAGATCACCTCCGGATCAGAGAAGTCTCAAGAAAAGGGTAAATGGTTGGTCCAAGGGTATAAGGAACCAACGACTCGGATCAACTCCGGATCAGAGGATTCTACTGAAAAGGATAGCTAGATAGTTGGTCCTAGGCTATAAGGAACAAACAACTCGGATCACCTCCGGATCAGAGGAGTCTCGAGAAAAGATAGATGGTTGGTCCTAGGCTATAAGGAACCAACGACTCGGTTCACCTCCGGATCAGAGGAGTCTCGAGGAAAGGATAATTGGTAGGTCCTAGGCTATAAGGAACCAATGACTCGGATCACCTCCGGATCAAAGGAGTCTCGGGAAATGGATAGATGGTTGGTCCTAGGTTTTTTGGAACCAACGACTCGGATCACCTCCGGATCAGAGGAGTCTCGAGAAAATGATAGATGGTTGGTCCTAGGCTATAAGGAACGAACTATTCGGATCTCCTACGGATTATAGGAGTATCGAGGAAAGGATAGATAGTTGGTCCAAGGCAATAAGGAACCAAAGACTCAGATCAACGGCGGATCAGAGGAGTCTCGAGGAAAGGATAAATGGTTGGTCCTAGGCTATAAGGAACCAACGACTTGGATCACCTCCAGATCGGAGGAGTCTCGAGAAAAGGATAAATGGTTGGTCCATGGCTATAAGGAACCAACGACTCGGATCACCTCTGAATCAGAGGATTCTCGGGAAAAGGATAGATGGATAGTTGGTCCTAGGCTATTAGGAACCAACGACTCGGATTACCACCGGATCAGAGGAGTCACGAGTAAAGGATAGATGGTCAGTCCTATGCTATAAGGAACCAACGACTCGGATCACCTCCGGATCAGAGGAATTTCGAGAGAAGGATAGATGGTTGGTCCTAGGCTATAAGGAACCAACAACTCGGATCACCACCGGATCTACGGAATCTCGAGGAAAGGATAGATGGTTGGTCATAGGCTATTAGGAACCAACGACTCGGATCACCTCCGGATTAGAGGAGTCTCGAGAAAAGGATAGATGGTTGGTCTTAGGTTATAAGGAACCAACAACTCGGATCACCTCCGGGTCAGACGAGTCTCGAGGAACGGATAAATAGTTGGTCCAAGGCTACAAGGAAACAACGACTCAGATCACTTGCAGATCAGTGGAGTCTCGTGGAATGGATATATGGTTGGTCGTAGGCTATAAGGAAGCAACAACTCGGATCAACTCTGAATCAGGGGAGTCTCGAGAAAAGGATAAATGGTTGGTCCATGGCTATAAGGAACCATCAACTGGGATCACCTCCTGATTAGAGGATTCTCAAGAATAGGAGAGATGGATTGTTGGTCGTAGGCTATAAGGAACCAATAACTCGGATCACCTCCGGATAAGAGGAGTCTCGAGAAAAGGATAGATGGTTGGTCCGAGGCTATTAGGAAGCAACGACTCGGTTCACCTTCGGATCAGAGGAGTCTCAATGAAAGGATAAATGTTTGGTCCAAGGCTATTTGGAACCAACGACTTGGATCACCTCTGGATCACAGGAATCTAGAGAAAAGGATAGATGGTTGGTCAGAGGCTATAAGGAACCAACAACTCGGATCACCTCTGGATAAGAGCAATCTCGAGGAAAGGATAGATGGTTGGTCCTAGGCTATATGGAACCAACGACTCGGATCACCTCCGGATCAGAAGAGTCTCGAGAAACGGATAGATGGTTAGTCCTAGGCTATAAGGAACCAAAAATTCGGATCACCTCCGTATCGGAGGAGTCTCGAGGAAACAATAGATGGTTGGTCCTAGGCAATAAGGAACCAACGACTATGATCACCTCGGGATCAGAGGAGTCTCGAGGAAAGGATAAATGGTTGGTCCTAGGCTATAAGGAACCAACGACTTGGATCACCTCCAGATCGGAGGAGTCTCGAGAAAAGGATAAATGGTTGGTCCAAGGCTATAAGGAACCAACGACTCGGATCACCTCTGAATTAGAGGATTCTCGGGAATAGGATAGATGTATAGTTGGTCCTAGGCTATAAGGAACCAACGACTAGGATTACCACTGGATCAGAGGAGTCACGAGTAAAGGATAGATGGTCAGTCCTAGGCTATAAGGAACCAACGACTCGGATCACCTCCGGATCAGAGGAGTCTCGAGGAAAGGATAAATGGTTGGTCCTAGGCTATAAGGAACCTACGACCCGGATCACCTCCAGATTGGAGGAGTTTCGAGAAAAGAATAGATGGTTGGTCCTAGGCTATAAGGAACCAACAACTCGGATCACCACTATATCTGCGGAATCTTAAGGAAAGGATAGATGGTTGGTCGTTGGCTATAAGGAACCAACGACTCGGATCACCTCCGGATTAGAGGAGTCTCGAGAAAAGGATAGATGGTTGGTCTTAGGCTATAAGGAACCAACAACTCGGATCACCTCCGGATCAGACGAGTTTCGAGGAACGGATAGATAGTTGGACCAAGGATACAAGGAACCAACGACTCGGATCACTTCCGGATCAGTGGAGTCTCGTGGAAAGGATAGATGGTTGGTCGTAGGCTATAAGGAAGCAACAACTCGGATCAACTCTGGATCAGAGGAGTCTCGAGAAAAGGATAAATGGTTGGTCCATGGCTATAAGGAACCAACAACTCGGATCACCTCCTAATCAGAGGATTCTCGAGAAAAGGAGAGATGGATTGTTGGTCGTAGGCTATAAGGAACCAATAACTCAGATCACCTCCGGATAAGAGGAGTCTCGAGAAAAGGATAGATGGTTGGTCCTAGGTTATAAGGAAGCAACGACTCGGATCACCTCCGGATCAGAGGAGTCTCAATGAAAGGATAAATGATTGGTCCAAGGCTATTTGGAACCAACGACTTGGATCACCTCTAGATCACAGGAGTCTAGAGAAAAGCATAGATGGTTGGTCCTAGGCTATAAGGCACCAACGACTCGGATCACCTCCGGATTAGAGGAGTCTCGAGAAAAGGATAGATGGTTGGTCCTAGGCTATAAGGAACCAACAACTCGGAACACCTCCAGATCTGAGGAGTGCCGAGGAACGGATAGATAGTTGGTCCAACGCTACAAGGAACCAACCACTTGGATCACTTCCTGATCAGTGGAGTCTCGTGGAAAAGATAGATGTTTGGTCCTAGGCTATAAGGAACCAACGACTCGGATCAACTCTGGATCAGAGGAGTCTCGAGAAAAGGATAAATGGTTGGTGCAAGGCTATAAGGAACCAACAACTCGGATCACCTCCGGATCAAACGAGTCTCGAGGAACGGATAGATTGTTGGTCCAAGGCTACAAGGAACCAACGACTCGGATCACTTCCGGATCAGTGGAGTCTCGTGGAAAGGATAGATGGTTGGTCGTAGGCTATAAGGAAGCAACAACTCGGTTCAACTCTGGATCTGGGGAGTATCGAGAAAAGGATAAATGGTTGGTCCATGGCTATATGGAACCAACGACTCGGATCACCTCCTGATCAGAGGTTTCTCGAGAAAAGGAGAGATGGATTGTTGGTCGTAGCCTATAAGGAAGCAACGACTCGGATCACCTCCGGATCAGAGGAGTCTCAATGAAAGGATAAATGTTTGGTCCAAGGCTATTTGGAACCAACGACTTGAATCACCTCTAGATCACTGGAGTCTAGAGAAAAGGATATATGGTTGGTCCTAGGCTATAAGGAACCAACAACTCGGATCACCTCCGGATCAGAGCAATCTCGAGGAAAGGATAGATGGTTGGTCCTAGGCTATACGGAACCAACGACTCGGATCACCTCCAGATCAGAAGAGTCTCGAGAAAAGGATAGATGGTTGGTCCTAGCTATAAGGAACCAACAATTCGGATCACCTCCGGATCGGAGGAGTCTCGAGGAAAGAATAGATGGTTGGTCCTAGGTAATAAGCAACCAACGACTATGATCACCTCTAGATCGGAAGAGTCTCGAGGAACGGATAGATGGTTGGTCCTTGGCTATAAGGAACCAACGACTCGGAACACCACCGGATCAGAGGAGTCTCGAGAAAAGAATTGAAGGTTGGTCCTTGGATATAAGGAACCAACGACTCGGATCACCTCCGGATCGGAGGAGTCTCGAGGAAAGAATAGAAGGTTGGTCCTAGGCTTTAACGAACCCACGATTCGGATCACCTCCGGATTAGAGGAGTCTCGAGGAATGGATAGATAGTTGGTCCAAGGTTATATGGAACCCACGACTCGAATCACCGCCGGATCAGAGGAGCCTCGAGGAAAGGATAAATGGTTGGTCCAAGGCTATATGGTACCAACGACTCGGATCACCTCCGGATCGGAGGAGTCTCGAAGAAAGGATAAATGGTTGGTCCAAGGCTATAAGGAACCAACGACTAGGACTACCTCCAGATCAAAGGATTCTTGAGAAAAGGATAGATGGATAGTTTGTCCAAGGCTATAAGGAACCAACGACTCGGATTACCTCTGGATTAGAGGAGTCTCGAAAAAAGGATAGATGGTTTGTCCTAGACTATATGGAACCAACGACACGGATCACCTTCGGATCAGAGGAGTCTCGAGGAAAGGATAAATGGTTGGTCCTAGGCTATAAGGAACCAACGACTAGGATCACCTCCGGACCGGAGGAGTCTCAAGAAAAGGATAGATGGTTGGTCCTAGGCTATAAGGAACAAACAACTCGGATCACCTCCGGATTTGAGGAGTCTCGAGAAATGGATAGATGGTTGCAGCTAGGCTATAAGGAACCAACAACTCGAATCACCTCCGGATCAGAGGAGTCTCGAGGAACGGATACATAGTTGGTCCAAGGCTATAAGGAACCAACGACTCGAATCAACGCTGGATCAGAGGAGTCTCGAGAAAAGGATAAATGGTTTTTCCATGGCTATAAGGAACCAACGACTCGGATCACCACCTGATCAGAGGATTCTCAAAAAAAGGATAGATGGATAGTTGGTCGTAGGCTATATGGAACCAACAACTCGGATCACCTCTAGATCAGTGGAGTCTCGAGAAAAGGATTGATGGTTGGTCCTACGCTATAAGGAAGCAACGACTCGGATCACCAACGGATCAGAGGAGTCTCAAGGAAATGATAAATGGTGGGTCCTAGGCTATATTTAACTAACGACTCAGATCACCTCCGGATCCGTGGAGTCTCGTGAATAGGATAGATGGTTGGTCATAGGCTATATGGAACATACAACTCGGATCACCTCCTTATCAGAGGAATCTCGAGGAAAAGATAGATGGTTGGTCCAAGGCTATAAGGAACCAACGACTCGGATCACCTCCGGATTAGAGGTGTCTCAAGGAAAGGATAGATAGTTGGTCCAAGGCTATAAGGAACCAACGACTCGGATCACCGCTGGATCAGTGGTGTCTCGAGGAAAGGATAAATGATTGGTCCTAGGCTATAAGGAATCAACGACTCGGATAACCTCCAGATCAGAGGAGTCTCGAGGAAAGAATAGAAGGTTGGTCCTAGGCTTTATGGAACCCACGATTCGGATCACCTCCGGATTAGAGGAGTCTCGAGGAAAGGATAGATAGTTGGTCCAAGGTTATATGGAACCCACGACTCGAATCACCGCCGGATCAGAGGAGTCTCGAGGAAAGGATAAATGGTTGGTCCTAGGCTATAAGGTACCAACGACTCGGATCACCTTCGGATCAGAGGAGTCTCGAGGAAAGGATAAATGGTTGGTCCAAGGCTATAAGGAACCAACGACTAGGATCACCTCCGGATCAGAGGAGTCTCAAGAGAAGGATAGATGGTTGGTCCTAGGCTATAAGGAACCAACAACTCGGATCACCTCCGGATTTGAGGAGTCTCGAGAAATGGATAGATGGTTGGAGCTAGGCTTTAAGGAACCTACAACTCGGATCACCTCCGGATCAGAGGAGTCTAGAGGAACGGATACATAGTTGGTCCAAGGCTATAAGGAACCAATGACTCGGATCAACGCGGGATCAGAGGAGTCTCGAGAAAAGGATAAATGGTAGGTCCAAGGCTATAAGGAACCAACGTCTCGGATCACCACCTGATCAGAAGATTCTCAAAAAAAGGATAGATGGATAGTTGGTCGTAGGCTATAAGGAACCAACAACTCGGATCACCTCTAGATCAGAGGAGTCTCGAGAAAAGGATTGATGGTTGGTCCTACGCTATAAGGAAGCAACGACTCGGATCACCAACGGATCAGAGGAGTCTCAAGGAAAGGATAAATGGAGGGTCCTAGGCTATATTTAACTAAAGACTCAGATCACCAGCGGATCCGAGGAGTCTCGTGAAAAGGATAGATGGTTGGTCCTAAGCTATATGGAACCTACAACTCGGATCACCTCCTTATCAGAGGAATCTCGAGGAAAAGATAGATGGTTGGTCCAAGGCTATAAGGAACCAACGACTCGGATCACCTCCGGATTAGAGGTGTCTCAAGGAAAGCATAGATAATTGGTCCAAGGCTATAAGGAACAAATGACTCGGATCACCTTCGGATCAGTGGAGTCTCGAGGAAAGGATAAATGATTGGTCCTAGGCTATAAGGAATCAATGACTCGGATAACCTCCAGATCAGAGGAGTCTCGAGAAAAGGATAAATGGTTGGTCGAAGGCTATAAGGAACCAACGACTCGGATCACCTACGGATCAGATGATTCTTGTGGATAGGATAGATGGATAGTTGGTCGTAGGCTATAAGGAACCAACAAATCGGATCACCTCCGGATTAGAGGAGTCTCGAGAAAAGATAGATGGTTGGTCCTAGGCTATAAGGAACCAACGACTAGCTTCACCTCTGGATCAGAGGAGTCTCAAGGAAAGGTTAAATGGTTGGTCCTAGGCTATAAGGAACCGACGACTCGGATCACCTCTGGATCAGAGGAGTCTCGAGAAAAGGATAGATGGTTGATCCTAGGCTATAAGGAACCAACGACTCAGATCATCTCCGGATCAGAGGAGTCTCGAGAAAAGGATAGATGGTTGGTCCTAGGCTATATGGAACCAACGACTCGGATCACCTCTGGATCAGAGGTGTCTCGACGAAAGGGATAGATGGTTGATCCAAGGCTATAAGGAGCCAACGACTCGGATCACCTCCGGATCAGAGGAGTCTCGAGAATAGGATAGATGGTTGGTCCTAGGCTATAAGGAAGCAACGACACGGATCACCTCTGGATCAGAGGAGTCACGAGAAAAGGATAGAAGGTTGGTCTTAGGCTATATGGAACCAATGACTCGGATCACCTCCAGATCAGAGGAGTCTCGAGCAAAGGATAGAATGTTGGTCCTAGGCTATAAGGAACCAACGACTCGGTTCACTTCCGGATCATAGGAGTCTCGAGGAAAGGATAAATGGTTGGTCCTAGGCTATAAGGAACCAACGACTCGGATCACCTACGGATAAGAGGAGTCTCGA